>JANSTW010051157.1:0-12583 GCA_027564275.1 Diadocidia ferruginosa
ATTTTTCTATGAGTCTGACACGAAAAAAGTAGGATTTTTTTCTTTTTTTACATTATTTGTACTAGTAGTTCCAGTACTCACCGTTAATCGCCACCTGTCAGTGACAGAGAGCGTTAAGCAATCTTAAATTCTATAAAAAAATGTAAAATAATATGAGAGGAAAAAAAATCAGTAGGTTTTATAAATTTAGAGAAATCTACGCTTATAAAAATGGGCTATAAAAAAGAACGATATTTTTTGTAAGGTGCGTCGAATGTTGATGTTTGTAAATATTATTTTGGGACTTTAGTTAAATCACGACATATTATGATATTCGACATATCTTTATGCAAATCACATGTTTTTCTCTTCGGTAAATCCGGCTCGTTTTGAAAACGGTACCGTTTTCTTGCTTAAGTGCCATAGCTTAACGCTGGAATTGCCCTATAGTGACGTAGCTGTATGTATAGAAGCTTTTTCAAGCTATCATTTTCTTGTGTCGATATGTCTAGTTTTAAATTGTTTTTTGTTCAAATTTCAGTTAAATAGTAGACATAAGGCAGATATACAATTGTAGACGAATTTAGCCAAATTTTGATGTGGGTTTTTTTGGTCGTCCCATACTATATATAATTGCATCTCCAGGTCGATGAACTTTATATATTTTTTGTAAAAGTTGCTGAAAAATTTAAGCAATTCATTACAAGTTGCTATATGGTCCTGGATCCTGAAATTTTCTTTGGAACCTTTCTCTTTATTACAAAGGTCAAAAAAAATTATATTACTGAACTACTAACGCCATCTGACATTTTTGATTGTACACAAACATCTCTGTTGTTCTATTAATTTTTTTTTTAATTTAAACAAAACATAAATTAATAAAAAACATTTAATAAAATTTATTGACTTGTACAGCATGATATTTTATTACAATCTTATGCCATAAATTTTCCTCGACCCTCCCCCCAAAAATATATACCTCTTGAAACAATTACCTTGTTTTTATAATAATTTTAAATTTCTCTATGTCTCTATATATTAAAAAAACCATTAAAGAAAATTTATACACATATTTACTGAGTATAGTTAGAAAAGAAAATGGTTTTCTTTCGTTTTTAGGTTACACCTGATCACAACATATACGATAGTATAAAATGTGTTTACATTACAATAAAGAAAATTGTTTTAGTTTTTGCCTCAGCGTGTAGACTATACAAATTTTATGTAGTGTTATTATATTTTTACTAACTATATACAATAATATTTCTAATGCGACCTTGTCATAACAAACAAAAAATTTACCAAAATATCAAAATAAATGAAAAACTATCTTTTTTTAATTTTCTTTTTCAATGACAATATTTTCCATTTACTAAAATCATATAGATATTGATATATTGCGGTATTCGCGCATATGATATTGATTTATAATAATATTTATGGCTTTGACGACACACAAGAAAAACCACATTATCTTCTTATGATATTATTATTGCTTCTTGCGCGAATGCTAATTATTATTGTTATTAAGTCTATCTAAATATATAGGGGGAGTGGCGAATTTTGAATGAGTTTTTTGGTGAAGCAACATTTTTAAAAATTTATTATTTTCAAGGATAAATTGGAAATAATTACAAAATACAATACAATTTTTAACAATTCCACATTTTTAAATTTTCTGTTGGATCATATAAATAATTCAATGAATAAATAAAATACAAGCATAATTTCGATCGCCACCTTGCGGAATTTTTTGGGACTAACTTTCTATACAAATTACTGAAAATTATTACTTATTATTATATCAATTCTGCTTAATGGTGGTTTTACATATAATTAGAATACATTTTAATCGTGTTCTGGGCAATTTTAAAAGTTTCAAATGTTAAGCTAGTCAGGAAGACAGTTAAAAATCGATTGCTTTTTTTCTAAACAAATTAAAAAGAAAGTAGCTAATATAAATTGTAATAAAATAATAAATTAACAAAAAATAAAATTAAAATTGTTCTCAGAAATTGTTGTTTTCGTTTGAATTAACTACAAAAAATCCCCTAAATGCCTTACTTCCGTCGTCAATATCAGATCGCCACTGCAATACACAAAAAATACGTTAAAATGCGGCTTCTCGCGCAGGAAATTATGCGATTTGTGTATATAAATTTCGAAAAAAAAAACTATTTAGACGTTAAAATTAGCTAAAATAATTGATTACTGTCCTTGGGTGTTTAATGTTTTGTTTTTTGTTTAATTTTTGTTATAAATCTCTCTGGTAAATTTGTATGATAAATGTGTGCGCTACATTTTTATGACAAAGTCAATGTGTGGTTGTTTTTTTTTACAAAACAATTTTTCTACGTGTATCTATATAGTTATTACGTCCAACTGTCAATATTTTTTTTTTGAATTTCAAATCAATGAACTGATACTTGTGAGCTCATTTTTGAATTGTTATTGAAAAAATATTTTTTTTCAGAATCTACGCACGGCGTGGATGACCCTGCATTGTGGCGTTTAACGCTCGATGAGGATCTTCTTGATACACTAACACGTCGATTTCCAACTTGGTTTGATTCCAACAATAACAATAGTAACAACAACAACCATAATAATATCAGCAACAGCAGCAGCCCCGAAACGATCAATAGTATTACTTCACCACCGCAAATAATTGATCCGACCAGTTACATTACAGGTCCAGATAAATACTATACCGTTAGCTTGGCCGACATAAACGGTATGGCCGAAGGTAATTTAAAAGATTTTTTAATATTTTTGACAAAAATAACTTGAGACATTGGTGACAGGTGATGGTCTGCTGATATCAACATCTTCATCGGGCCTAATAAACATTGAGGATGTAGTGGCCAGTAATAATTTATTAGCGAATGAAATGCATAATTCGTCGCATCATTCATTGACAACTGAACGTCAATCACCACCAAAAGCTGTTGTAGACTCTAGTCCGCTTCAACCGGCCATGGACAAAAATAAAGAATGTGAGTGTTCGGACGTGTGTTACAAAAAATTTATTTATTTTAAGTAATGAAACAATGAAAGAAAATTTCAGTAACGAAATCTCATTCAATCATTGCATTTTATATAGAAAATCACATAGTTAAATGAGGAGATATTAGATGACGCTACTGAAATTTTCCTTAACACATTGCGTGCCAAGATGATTTTTTTTGTGTAAAAAAATACCCCTAGCTTTTTTCGAAAACCAACAACAAGATAGATTTAGAAATTGATATAACTTAATAATGTGGCACCACATTTCTATTAACCGTTGTCCAGAAATTAAATAGAACATTTTTATTTATCTGCAGCTGTCATACACATATGTATGACATGGCCTATGGGAACCATATAACGTCGTACACATATGAATGACGTAGCTCAAAATGTGTTATTAATTTAATTTCTTAAAATAAATGCATTGCTATACGTAAATTTTTAATATTTAATTAAAAAATTTCTAGCTTTAAAGGTGAAACTGATGGTAAGGAGGCCTATAAATCAACTGGTGGAGCAGGGCATAATACCACGTAAGTTTTTCGCTTCTTATGTTCAAAGGAAAATGATTAAATTTTCTCCTTTTAGCATTGAAAACATCACCGGCCATTCATGAACAACGAAAACAATTGGAACGTGCCAAAACGGGTGATCTGCTACGAGCAAAAATACAACAACGTCCCGATCGACAAGAGCTGGAACGTCGTCACATTCTCGAGCACGAGGAAAGTCATGTTGATCCAAGTTTGGCTGAAAAACAGCGAATGCTGAAGAAGGCTCGTCTGGCCGATCAATTAAATTCACAAATATCACATCGGCCTGGTCCGCTAGAGCTAATAAAGAAGAATATTCTACACACTGAAGAACCAATCGAACGGATTGTAAAAGAAGGACTGGTTTCGTTTAAGGCAACCAGTGAAGGTATTCTGAATAGACCCCAACAGCCGAACGGTTACATCACATACGAAGATGATTCACAAAGCTCTGAGGGTGATTTACGACAAAGTCCGTTGCGAACAACAGATGTGCTGGAAGCAGCTGCGGCATCGGCCGGAATTGTTACTGTTGCACTAACAATTCCGACCAGTGGAGGGCCGGTAGTTGTTACATCTGCTCCCGTTCTGCAGACAAATTTTTTCCCAACAATAATTGCGGCCCAACAACAACCCGCATACGTACCACCGCCACCTCCGCCTCCACCAATTCCAATTTTTAAATCTGAACCGATACAAATAAAGACGGAAACGTCAAATTTATTTGCCGAACTATGCCAATCGGTTGTCGGTAATTCCAATATAATGCCCTTGGTTCCCAGTCCCGTATCGCTGAGCTCGAATACATCAACACTGAGTCCATTGTCATCAATATCATCGCCACCGTCTTCCTACAGTTCCACCATAAACAACAATTTGCCGACACTAATTAGTAGCAGCAGCCGATCTCAACTGCAACAATCGCCACATCAAAATTATAAATCGGACGCGCCAGGCAAAGATAAAAATCGAAAAAAGTGTAAGATAAAACCGGTAGCAAAGTCTAGAACGATAAAATTCCATGAGTATAAGGGTCCACCAAGTGCACAAAAGTCAAATTCCTCTTCGAGTAGCGTTAGCAATGAAGAAACTTCATATCAATTATTGCTGAAGCAACAAACGTTTCTGCTAGAATATCTGGAAGGATTGCACAAGCATCCGACCATTTTGCCAGCTAACCATAAACAAATTCAAGCCGAAATTAATTCATTTCAACAGAACACAAATAATTTTATCCTGCAACAACAACAACATCAACAACAACAACAACAGTTGCAGCAACAGTCAATGGCTTCGCCAGCACCGTCTGTAAGTTCGTCAATTCCAGCCAGTCCAGCGCCAAGCTACACCGATAGCATAATCTCCGAATTGGGTAAATTAGAGAAAATGAAAGTTTCCGATTTGAAGCTTCTGTTGAAAAAACGAAATCTACCAGTTTCGGGCCCAAAACCACAATTAATCGAAAGACTAAGACCACACTTGCCGCTAGACTCGTGTGACGCATCGACCAGTGAAACAAATGACCAATCCGATTTGGATGCGTTAAATTCACCGAATCAATCGCTGTCACCCGAATCCGAAGCTGAATCAATGGATTGCCAACAAATGGACTCACCGTGTCCGATGTCGGCGGGTCGTCAGACGCCACAACAATTTCAACATGACGATCTGTTGCGCGAACAACAACGTAAAATTGACGAACTTCAGCGAAAGTTGAAAGAGAGTCAACAGGAATTGTTGCACATGCGACAAATTCATCCGCCTGCGCTGGTGCCAACAAATTCACCTATTCTAATCGAACATTCGGCCGCATTACATCCGATAAAAACCGAGGTAATCAATCAAAAGTTAGTGTTCAAGCAACAGTTGGAGGCGAAAATACAGAAAGAGAAATTGCAAAAAGAACATCTTGCTTTTCAGCAGGCTAAAAATCAAGGTAAACATCAAGGTAAATATTATTTTTTCTTTTTCTTATCAAAACATTCATCATCGTGTCCTTTACTCAAAAGCGAGGGAGCATAGGACAATTTTACCCTTTTTTCTATCGGATACCATGGTTTTCATTGATGACTGTATCAAAGGTGGAGTGTTGTCAGCAACTCGCACTATCAAAACATTACTTAGTTCTAAAAGACGCCACTGGTACTTTAAATTATTGTCACCTTCAAAGCCATCAACTGTTTTTCGATTCAAACTTTTTGTTAGTTCAAAAAAATTGTCACAGAGGCACCGCCTGACATGTCCTCACCAATAGAAATGAAATTAGTTCTAAACTTTCTTCAAAATCTTTTTATACAAAATAAGTCGATTCTAATTTGTATAGTTCTAAAACCATGACGCCATATTTTAGCATATTTTTTATTCAAAAATGAAAAAAATAGTACTAAAATGACCACTGTGGCGCCACTGGTATTTTCACAATATTTTTTGCAAAATCTTTAGAACTTCATACTATAAAAAAAACTTGACTGACAACCAGATTTGTTCAGATATCTTTGAAACTTATACTTTTTGAAGTTATTAATTAACAAACGTTTAGGATATAAAAAAAATATTTTTTTCTCTGAATCATTTTAAGTACTAAAAGTTACGATGTAAGCACCACTTATATCAAACCCAAATTTCTCAGATATGTGTGACACCAGCAACTTGTTAAAAACATGCTAAACCAAAGTTATAGCAAAAAAAAACAAATTTAAAATTGTTCGTAAAAGATTTTTTAGTACTAAAAATTATTTCGTAGGTGCCACAGGTGATTAACAAATATTTCCTCAGATGTCTCTGAAACATGAAACTTTATTTAAAAATGTGCTAAAGTTATAAAAAATTATAAATTTCTAATTTTTAGTAAACATTTCTTAGTTCTGAAAATTATCGCGCGGGCGCCACTTTTAACTTACCAATATTTTGTGTAATATCGTTGACACTGAAAACTTTAATTAAAATACTTGGTATTCACAATGACTTGCAATTGATAAATTTTTAAAAGTTAACACTCGGGATCCACTGTAAATTTCACCAGATTTTCTCCGATAGCTTTAAAAACTTGCTAATAGAATGTAAAAATCTAAATATTTAATTAATTATTTTTGGTACTAAAAATTAACACGCTAGCGCTACTGGTAATTTACTCCAATTTTCTCAGATATCTCTGAAAATTGCAATTTTATTAAAATACTTGCTGAACAAAACTTATAGAAAATAAAAAAAAAACACACGGGCGCCACTGGTATTTTACTGAAATTTTCTCATATATCTGAAACCTGCAATTTTATTTTAAAAAAACTTGATAAACAAAACTTTTAGCAAATTAAAAATTTAAATTTGTTAGTGATTTATTATTTATTCTAAAAGTTACCACACGGGCGCCGCTGGTAATTTCATTTTATTATTTCAAAATTATAGGAAAAAACTTGAAACTTATAGAAAATTACAAATGTTAAATTTTTTAACAAGCTTTTAGTTCTAAAGTCATTTTAAAACACAATCTTCTTCACAAAAGTATTAATTATAATTTAAAAAAACCTTTAAATTTCTCAGGTAATTTGCAATTACGCAATCAGAGTCCCGTTTTAATTGCACCGAAAGAGGAAAAGAACAACAACATACAATTAGCATTTAAAAATAATGGCAACAACAACAACATCAATCAACAACAACAACAACAACAACAACAGGCCATTCAATTGACCACCGGTAATAAGAATAAAAATCTTGAATTTGTTTGGAATGGTGAACAGACGGTGTTTCTGTTGCCAATCGATACCAAACAAGGTATGCTAAACGGGTTTCACAACAAATCCAATACAATGTCTGGCATTTTAGTTCCAATATCAGCCGCACCCATTAATGTTGCCCCTCCCATACCTCCACCATTGCCACCAATGGAACCAATTAAAATTGAATTGGTTCCACAGATGCCACAGTTGCATCATCTTCAGCCACCTCCTCTATATCAAGCACAACCACCACCATTACATCCACAACTACCGAAAGAAATTATTGTTCCTGCCACAAAACCACCGCCGCCACTGTACGAAGAGGCCACAAAGCAACTGGAAGATAGTAAAAAAGTCGTTCAGAATAAAAAACATATAAAATCCCAACAGATGACGGATGTTTTGGAAATTCTGATAAAAAATGGCGAACTTCCTGAAACGGCCGCCTTTGATCCGACCACTCCAACCACTCCGGCAAATCTGCCGCAGACGATAGTTTTTAATGCGCCGCCTAATCTGTTGCTGAGTCAAACCCAGCAACAGTCTAATATTCCAATAATTAATACCGAAAAGCATAATTTAAAACTGATGTTAGACGCAACGGCGTCACCGAGTTCTGTTTCCAATTCCGAATCTGAACCACAGTTGGGTTCGCTGAGTCCATTTATCGATAGTATTGAAATGTTGTCACCGATGCAACCGGATTGTTGTGACGATTCCGTTAACAGTTTTGACATATTTTTGGAACAACAACAGCAAAAACATCAGGCAGCAGACGATTTGCTTGAGGAGACGGCCAAGGAGCAGCAAAGACAAATTGAAAATGAACAACAGCAACAACAACAACAACAGCAACAAGACAATAAACAACAAGAACAAATACAGAAACAAGAAAGTCCAATACACAATGAGGATCATCTTCACCATCATCATCAAATCGATTTGAAACCTTTTGACGATTTAATGGAACTAATGAATCATCCATTGGACATGGACATTGGTGATGAAAATCAATATCTAATTATGAATCATTTAAATAAACCAGTATCGACAAATTACTTAAACCAACATTCGACCACCAAGCCAAGTCGACGTGATATGAATCCTAGTTTGCAGCCATCTCTGAATGAGTTGATTATGCAACAACAGCAGCAGCAACAGCATCAACAGCAACAACTGCAACAACAGCATAACTTTAACATGTACGGCTTGGGTACGACCAGCAATAACAATAACAACAACAATCATTATCTGTACAATAATAATCATCATCATTCGACGCCAATGGACATTGAAGATTTTGAAAATTCCTTATCAAATTTTGATTTTACCTCAATCGGTCACGATGATGTGGAAAATGATCAACATCACCTTCAAATGAACACACCGCAGCATCAGCACAGTTCGTTTAGTCCACAATTGGAAATTCAATCAAACCTGTCCAGCAATAGTATTGATGCATCAACCACAAGTAATTCCCATTATGATCCACCCTTAGCTCAACTCAGTCATAATGAAAATATTTTAGATTTATTTAATATTGATGATTTTAAAATGGCCAACGATACGTTATCGTGGAATGAAGTGGATTTTGCTGTTTAAGATTTTCGAAATTTCTATGAGACAAATAATATTTAATATTAAGTTCCGAGAGGGCAAAAACACCAAAAATTGTGCCCCTCGTTAAATCCCTTCTTTTACATGACATGAAAATATAGAATTAGGTACCCTACATCCCTCCCCCATCCTCCCAAAAAAATTAAAAAATTACCTGTCAAGGTGTGATCAAGAGTTAAAAAATCTTAATCTCTGAATTATAGGTGAAAAACATGTGATTTTCGTTTTTTTCTCTGTTCTCAATAATTCTCTCGATGTGAAAAAATACAGGATTCAAAATTGACACAACTTCTAAAAAAAAATTATATTTTATTTCAAAACATTGACAATTTATTTGGAATTTATGAAAAAGTTTAAGAAGAAAAAAAATTAGCATTTAATTTTTAGTGAAAATATTTTTTATATTTAAGGTTAAAATTTGGAGAAAATTTATTTAAGGAAAACGAAAATGCAAGAGATGGCTTTGTTTTTTTGCTGTCAAAATTAAGTGAATTTTCTGTGAATGTGTGCTACTGCTGCAGGGTAAGTGCGATTGAATGTGTATGATTAAAGTGCCTTTTATGCTAATTTAAAAAAATAAAAAGAGAAACATTATAATTTTTAAGGGATTCGGTAAAGGAGACGAAAAATTTTTAAGTTTTAAAAGAAAGAAAACATTTGAAGTTCGAATTAAATTGTCAGTTGACTTAAAAAATTAATAACTAAAGTGACTTCTAAGAAAAAAAATTAAATAAAAAACTATCAGCTTCCAAAATAATAATTTCTTATATAAGAGTCCTTCATTTCTTCCCCCCATCATCCTTATTATATAACAGTATATGTACTTATGATTATATAAAACAAAAATTATTTATTAAATAAAAATTAAATTAATTTTAAAGCTAAGCAAAAAAAAATCCTATTCTAAATAGAGCAAATTTTTTAGAATAAAATAAAAATCTAATTTTATGCTTTTTAGCGTGAAATTTTTATCAACTATAAATTGATAGAATTTTGCTTAAAAAAAATCAGTGATATTAATAAAATTAGCTAAGAATTATTATGCAAAATGTGACGAGATGGAAGAAATTTTTAAATTAAATTTTGATATAAAAAAAAGAATATTTATCGGTAAGTTCATAGTGTGTGGTCCTTTTTGTGTTAAAAACTGACAAAGTCAGACATAAATAATTTTTAATTTTTAATATAATTTTTACCCAAACGACAAGTCCCTACACATCTACAAAAACGACCATTCCTGAAATAAAATTTAAATGTTAAATTTCATCTTTTTTTTATTATTGTTACAAATTAAAAAAAAAATAAAATTTTATTTTTTTTTTAATTTAAAAAATAAGGAATTTTCGTTTTGGGGAATTGTATTTTTGGAAAATTTTCGTTTCGGGGGATTTATAGGGAATTGTCAGAGAACCATTTTTTTTTATTTTTAGTCCTAAATTTAGGGTTTGCAATTATACAAAATTTAACGTATTTTAAAAATTGATCAACTGAAGACGGTTTTCTGGAATTGTATTTTCGGTGAATTGTCGTTTTGGGAGTCTCTTTTTTGGTAAATTGTCAGGGATTCTTTTTATTTTTTCATTTTTAGTCCAAAATTTGAGGGTTGAATTAATTTAAGGTAATTATTTAAAATGTTACACAATATATTAAAAAATTGATCCACTGATGATGGTTTTCTGGACGAAATGTTCGTATAAAAAATATATGTACGAATAATCTACTAAAAACAAGAAATAACTTGTAAGTACAACATTTTTACGTAATTTGCAAAAACGTGCAAGATTTGCAGAAATTTTTAAATGGAAAAAGATACAATCTAAAATTTTAGAAAGCTTTCTCAACATCCTCAAAGGTATTTAAAAATAGATTTATTTGTAAATCATCCGCGAGTAATAGGTTGACAATCACTGATATATTATTTTCCTTAAAAGGTAAATTAAGAGCAGCCGCAAATTAATGATATATTTTCCCATATTAATTATTAAAAAAAACAACAAACGTTTTGTATAGATCCTATAAAAGTCAAAGGCTCTATATTATTTTATTATCACGTTTTCCCAAAACCTGCATAAAATTTGTTTACTTTGATGAAAACATTATACCTAAAATTTTTCAAAAACTTAAACCGCGCTTAGTGAAAATAATGTCTATTGTCTTAATTGTTGTTAACTTCTTCTTATAATTAATTCGAATTCGCGTTTATAAAGATAATTTTTTTTATTTAATTGTATTAAGTATAAATTTAATGTTTTGTTACTCCAAAAGCACTCAATCGTATAATTATTCGTGCTGAAATAGGGACGAATATGACGGCATTGTGCGATGGTATATTGGTATGCATGGTGACATAAAATTTCGTTCGGAAAATTTAGGAAATTAATTGAAAAGAACAAATTTAAGTAAATTAAATAAATTGGAAAATTAGTAATTAATTTAAAATTACTGACATGAACCCTAAAGACATATGGCCCAAAAGCCCTTAAAAAACTTAACACTGCTAAAATCTGTATATCTTCTAAAAAATTTTAAGCATTTTGGTATTTAAATTAGAAAAAATTAGAGGAAAAAAACTTGTTAAAGCTTTTGGCAGTTATGTCTTTGGACATAACATTCATGTCACCGACAGTAACGTATCGTTCGCAAAAAAAATATTGACGAACTAAATTAATTAAGGGCAAAATTTTAAATTCTGTTGCAATTTTAAGTTTTTCAAATAAATTCGGTTCGCTGCCTAACGCATTGGGATCAAAATCAATTATTTGTTTCTCGTCGTTTTTTTTCGTTTTTTTTTTAATTAAAATTACTTTTTAAACAAACTCTAAGTTAATCGCCGGTTAAATGTTGGTTTAAGTCCTATTTCCGGTCAACCTAATATAAAACGCAATTTTATAAAATTAAATAAAAGATTTTTTAGTTTATTTGACGTTTCGTCCAATATTATGAACATCATCGACACGGCGAATTTAAAAATCGAAATAAATAAAGTAATGTGCTTCCCCTTGAAACACATTTTCACGTTTCGTGCCTTCATTGTGTTTTTCGCATAAAAAGATAAAAAAAATAAAAAATTTTGGGGCATGTAAATGTATAATCTGCCTACATCTTATAATAATATTATGTAAAATACTGATAATTATTTTGGTTAAATACGCAGAAACCTGTTGTTGTTCTATATACGTCGCGTCGTTCGCATTGCCGCACGTTTATTCATAAATGTAAACATATAATTATAAATTTAAATTTTTAATTTTCTTCCTTTTTTCCATAATATAATAAAACTGTTTTTTAGCTCTTCTTATCGCTCGACGTTTTCTTTACATTACAAAACTTCTAGCTATATAGCTCTAATACACACTCCCAGCGCCACATACACAGTTTTGTAATGTAATTATAAGCAGTGTCAGCGGTTGACACAACATTTCATAGGGGTTAAAAACGCCTAATATATTTCTTTTTACACTATTTTTATTAACTTAATCCCGATGTTTGTCAGTTTGTCTGTATCGTCAAATGTGGTCATTACTTTTTCACCGCGTTAAAAATAAAGCTGCCGAAAGCAAAATATTTTAGAGCTGCCGGAAGCAAATATTTTAAAACTGTCGGAAGAAAATATTTTATAGCTGCCTGAAGCAAAATATTCTAGTTCTCATCATCATCATCGTGTCCTTTACTCCAAAGCGTGGGAGCATAGGGACCATTTTACCCTTTTTTTTTTTTTCTATC
>JANSTW010051168.1:0-12580 GCA_027564275.1 Diadocidia ferruginosa
ATACCATGGTTTTCATTGACGACTATAACTCTGACTTTATCAAAGGTGGAGTGTTGTCAGCAACTCGCACTAGCCATTTTTTTTTTTGTATTATTAGTATACGAGTTGCTAACCATACTCTATATTTAATATGGACGTCTACTAAAACCATGGTATCAGATAGAAAAAAGGTAAAATATAACAATATATGCTCCCTCGCTTTGGAGTAATAGACTCGATAATGATGAATTAATTGGAGGCTACTTGAGTCTGATCCAAACTCATTTTCAATCTTATAATACTCAAAAGTACACCCCTTCCCCACTTTGAAAAATCACGAAAAGACAAAAAGCACTTGACTAAGAACTAAACAGTTGAAGCACTGGCTTATACATCTAAAAAAGGTATATTCAGATGATATTGCTTCCTAACGCCAAAAATATAGAACGCAGTCAAGAAATTATACCTATTAACAACAAATGCCATTAATTATTTTTATTACCCGCATGGTTACTTTTTGCTTCAAACGCAAGAACACAAAATGCTTGGGTTTTATTTCCGCAAGATTGAAAAAATAACAGAACAGTACAAAATATAAATAATTCAAATACCAAGCGGTTGAAAATCTACAATTGTGCTCTTTTTTTGCCTCAACATTATTTTTATGGGATTTAATATTACAAAAATGCTCCGGCATACCAACATTCTTTATTTATTTATTTCACGGTAAACGGACCAATGAGATTATATAATTAAAATATGAATCCAAAAATTGAAATTGTATTCACGTACCAGGTACAGCTACTACAGCAACAGCTACAGCTTAATTGCGTCTACATAAATTCAAATTTGTACATAAAAGTATTACACTATATACCCTATATACCGACCCATATAATATATTATACCGGATTTCCTTAAGCATATAATACTATATTTACGTTTTTTTTTCATTTTTCTTTATACAAAAGAACATGACTATGGGCTTTGTATATATATTTATATAAAATTCAAATATTTTACAATATTACATATTAAATAGGGTAATAAGTTTAGCATGATCGGCCACATAGTTATTGGCTTTATTATATAATTTAAACTTTCATAACTTTTTACTCACATTTAAAAAGCCTTAAAAATATAAAGCTTTTAACGAAAGTGCAAGAACTTTTTTCGAACATGGTCTTGACAAGAGCTACAATTTTAATTCTAAGAGTTTTAGTCCATCGTTCTCCCTTCAGCCTCTAGAAGGGGTTAAAAGATGACTTAGATGGGCAAATTTATTCTGACGAATTCTGTTTGCCTGTTACATTATGTTAAAATTTGTAAGGTATACTAAATAAGATTTGATTTATAAAAAAAACATTTGTATGGTTTCCCTAAAAATAAATTTGCTAGGAACTTCGCTGCTTCCAGCTTTGATAACAAACAGGATAACATCGAGCTATAGCTCAGAATGAGGCGATGCTGAGTTTGGCTGTAAAATTGATGTTAAGATCATATTGCATACATTTGTAGATTTTCCTAAAAAAATGTTTTTTTTAACAATTTTTCTTGGTCGGAAAGTAACAAAAAAAAATCAAATAAAATTCAATTTATAAATGCTTAAAATTTCAAAAAAAAAAATTGTAGGTTGTCTCTGTGATTTGGTAGAAATATTTGATTTACATGAATAATAAAAAGATCGAAATAACTGCCATTATAGAAATCGCAGTGTTTGGACATTCTCTAAACGAATTCTAATTGAATTCTGTTTGAAAATACTCGGAAAATAGACAAAAACCTGTATATAGTTATGTTAATCATAAAATTAATAACTTTTATATAACAAACAAATCGATAAATTGCACAGTTCAGGTTTCAAGTCTTTTTAAATATTTGGTGGCCGATAATACACAAATACTCCCTATACATATGAAAAGTACAACAAGTAAAACTTAACTTCTATATCTAAAAGATTAAATAAATGTATAATACATTAAATATATTAAATAAAAGGTTTGATATTAATATATACACCTTCAGCAGCTAAGGGTAGATTTTATTACATATGCCAACAAAATTAAGAATAATATTTAGTCTAAATAGAAATTATTGTGAAAAGCTTTTAAACCGATTATAATTCATACTAAATTACACTTCATTATATGTTATAATAACTTTTAATGATACAACATAAAGTTTCCCATACATATACATTTTTTCCTAAATAATTAAAATGTTAAATGAAAAGCTTAAAAGTTAGTTTCCTATACTATAAGTAAGTATATATTGTTAAAATGGGAGTTTTACTCAACAATTCTTTTCGCTCAATACACAAAAATATTTGTCAGCTATATGCTATGGGGTAATGTTTTTAGATCCTTAACTTTTGTTTAGCTAAAAATAAAACAAAATATATTTTTAGACTAAAACATATTATATAAAAGACTCTAGAGGGTATCCTGTATTTGTATATATAATTCTGTACAACATCTCGTATTTATTGTAAAATTATACTTATGTAATTATATAATACTCGTGTATATATAAATATGTATACAGCGACAAATAATTTTCTTTTAAAATGAAAACTGATGTTGGTACAAAACACAAATAAATTTCAGTATCAGATGTATTATTTCGTATAAACTTTGTAAAATGTATACATTTATAATAAAATACTGGTTTATATCCACTCTTACGCCCTCCCTGTCGGTAACTTATATGTATTTCTAATACCTTTCTAATGAATCCAAATACTCCTCACTCCTCTTCTCTCTTCCTCACACAAAATGATATTTTTATATTTGCCCCACCCCTCCACCAAGCAAACTCCAATCTTCTACAATTTTGTGTTTATATTGAGGGTATTTCATACAATTTTCATATGCTATCAAACAAAGAAGGATTTTTATAATTTTTTTCTAACATTGACCCCCTACTCTACCAAAAAAGGCGTCTCCCCCAAAGTCGTAGTATAATTTTTATCAAGAATGATTCTCTAGGAGATCGAGCGGTTCCAATATACCATTTACATGACCAAACACTCCATACTCTCTACCCACACTCTCATACAATCTATATACATATATCGACGGCTACAAAGCATTATATGGTCTATCTACATTTCACAGAAAGAGAATGAGAGAAACAAAAAAGCTTATTTACTAATACTTTCAATTAATACAATTAATTAATTTAAAAATAAATTTAATTATAATTTAAATGTAATTTTAAACAATTTAGTAACAAGTTATAAAATTAATTGAACATATAAGTAAATAATCGTTTTTGTTCCTCTCTTTTTCTTTTTGCAAAATGTAGATAGACCATAATGCTTTGGAGCCGTCGATATATGTATATAGATTGTATGAGAGAGCGGAAAGGGAGTATGAATATAACGAACCAGAGACAATCGAGCATTTTCCCCGTGATTGTTTGCTTTGAGCAAATCAAGACATTTTTTCCTGGGAAAGTATGTATTTACTGACCTTGATCAGTAGATTTGAGCGATTCAATAAATAAAAAAAAGGTTCTCTGATGTGTGGTATCAAACAACAGCAAATGTTAATTAAATACCAGCTCTAGATTTTAGCTCGGTATACCACTCTAACCAACCAATCGACTCCTACCCCGCTGAAAGGGCCGTCTTTTCCAAAACGTGTAGTATATTTTTATCCCGGAAATGATTCTCTATATATAGGATAGATAGGCTAGTATAGGTGAATCCGCGATTTCACGCTTTACTGCAGTTTTTTCTATAATAATATATACCTAATAGATCATCTTGGCATTTACTCTAAAAAAGGGAGAATAAGGACTACTTAATCACTTTTATATCAGGCACCAAATCGATATCATACATATATGGTTTGCATTGACTGAAGTGAATTTGTTTAATTTTGTATAGAAAAATCAATTTTTGATCTAGAAGCTCAAAGATGGTGCTACACTAGAATATAAATATATGAATACATTTTGTTCTACTATATGGAATAATGTAGATTCTCTACTACTGCTAAAGCTTTATAATATTTTGAAATAAACACCCATCAAGGAAAGACGATAGCTCGGTTGAGAAAAATTCCCGGTCAGACAGACCGAAGGATATACAATATAAAATTATATATTTACTTGAAAAGTCTACCAAATTAGTTATCTATGGTTATATTCAGTAGCGTGCGTTGGATTCTACGACTGGGTGCGCAGAAATCAATAATTTATTAATAAGCTCAATTCAACGATCTTTTTTGCCGTCTTTCATTACCTCGTCATTAAAAGAAAGATAATTTTATAATATCTCAAGCAATCATTTTGTAATAATAAATACGTAAAATGAAGATAATCGATCATGTTCTATCATCTAGAGTCTAAAACAAGAACAAAAACTGCAGGCGCTATGATAAATCTGCACTTTCTAAAAAAGTCCTATAAATCGATATTTCAACGAATCATATATCATATATAAAAAATTTTATCATCTTTGATTCTACTTAAATAATACAAAGTCAAAATTTTATTTTCTATACGTTATATGAATGTTTGTTTAATTAAACAAAATATATTTAAAAATAATTAATAATTAATATTAATTAATTGAAGATATTCACAAACCACTAATTACAGATTAATAATAACCGCCTAAAAATTCACACATCAAAACATTAATCCACCACACGTCCATACGGCTATATAACCAAACGCGCACTTTTATTTCTGCGCCATTTGAAAGAATTTTTCTATACCGATGATCATGCAGCGTGTATATAGCGAGTATATAAGAGAGCATCCGCCATCCGTTGTATGGGCTATATACACTATACGCGCAGATATAACGGTTGCGCTTTGCTGTATAAAAATCGTATAGAAAAATGTTCCTATATATAATTTTTTGCGTACTTCAGAAATATATAATTTTATATTGCAAGCTACGCATGGAGCAATTATTTTATTGCGCTAAAGACTTTGTTGTGCTTTTTAATATACCAAAATATACATTTTACTATCTATTTTAATATAATATATTTGTAAGCTGCTATAAATTAAATGTTATTAAGCTTTTTAAATTTGCTCTGGGTGTGCACTGCGTATTCTGCGTCTTACACCGCACGTATATGTCACACATATACTAATTCATATATATGTCGACAAAATTTGGCAAAAAAAAAATTGTCAAAATATTTTTAGAATTGAAATGACTAATATATTAGTTAGATTTTGACCTAGAAGTAACCAGGTTAACATAATATAAATTTTATACAAAAAGGATGCCTTTCTAAATGAAATAATGTGAAGTATTTTTAATTTCGTAATTAAAAGAATTTGAACCAAATTAAATTATTTAAATATGAAAGCACATCCAGTAAGTACAGCTACATATATAGGTATACTTTAAATAACAAACAAAATCATATATTTTTCCCCATATATGTATAACAAAATCAGCATATATGCTTAATACATATATATAGGACATAGGTAACACTTAATATATTATGTTTGAATCAACAAGACAAATATCACCCTCATCAATTTAATTTAAACTGGGTGATAATTGTTCTTCTCTAACATGATTTAAAATGTTAATTTGATATTTTTAATATTAATATTAAAAAAAAAAATTATTTTTAAATTTAAAAAAATTATTAAATTAGGCTACAGCACATAACATCCATATAGATATAATGCCCAAAGGCTGTAAAAAGCTTTAACAAGCTTAAACCCGAACTAAATATATTTTTATTGTTTGTGTCTTTGCTGACAATTGCTAAATCCGATAAATTTCCCTTCTAAAAATTATAATGGATTTATATTTTGGCTTCTATTTTAGAATTAGAAAAATATTGAAAACAACTTTTAAAGCTTTTGGGCGTTATGTCTTTGGGTGGTAAGTTGAATTATATTGAACTATAACTTTTCATTTTCTTCTTTAACAACCTAGTCATTACTTATTTTGAAAATATTTAAAATATTTTTCGGACATTCGGCCATTGTTTCAGAGACTTATTCAAAAAACATTTTTAAATTAAAAATAAAAAACGGCTGAAAAATATTAATTTCCCTTATTTCACTTGGAAAGCAATAAATTTCTCGCTTTTAAATTTGCTGACATATGTTAAAATTATCCCTATATATATACATACCCTAACCTAGATTCATATGATTCGTAATTTTTTCCCATTTCATGTTTAATGTGTCCCCATTTTTGATCTAATTTTTTGTTATTTTTTCATTTCATATGGACGACGAAAAAAAAAACGTGTGAAAATTTGGTTTTTGTCCAAATATGAAAATATATGTTTTTTTCTGTATGTATGAAGAATAGCAGGATAATATTACACACACACCAGAATGCTACATTTTTGGATAAAACTATACATATGTGTAGAAAAAATTTAGTTTAGATATACCACCTATACGTGTCCTGAATACAGACTACACGTTTTTTTGGTCGCTATTTTTTAGCATTCTATAGTATTATAGTATACATTTTATAGTAAAATACACATTTTGTAAATTGTTCTACATGGGGTAGACAGTAGTGATACAGTTTACAGCTATGCATACAAAATGCCAGTAGATTTAAAACATTAATCATTTAATATTGTTGACATTTTGATATATTTTCTACGATATTGTCCCATTGTACTGTTATATTATTATTTATATGAAATATTTGAGTAGATTGCCTGGTGCTTGCTCTTTATAAACGCATGTATCTGCAATAAAAAGAATTAAATTGCAAAAATCGTTTTGATATTGGACTTTTATAAGTTGATTTATTTACCAGAAAAAAAAACGAAAACACCAACAAACAAATCTGATACAATTATTTGGAAAAACTATATGTGTTTCTGAATATGTACATGGAAAATTGTGGGAGATAATGCTATGTAGAATTATGACACGTTTTGTTGTTAGATTATTATTAGGAGTTTTGAAAAAAATGTAATTGTATAGTTAAATTCTGTAAAAAAACAAGCTAATTGGTATAATTCAAAGCAAAGCTTTTCTCAAATAAAATTAGTGGGTCTACCTTTCTTTGCCCAGCTTTGAAAATTGTGTTTCCTTTAGAAAAATCCATGTTTTTTCTAAAAACAAACAATCCATGAAGTAATCTCAGCACTTAAAACTCGTTTCGGGACCTACGTCCCATCATCAGTATGTCTGATAAAAAATTAAATTTAATTCTAGTATATGATACAATTATCTATTAATAACTCAGGTTAAAAAAATCAACCTTCCCTTAATTTTTTGGGTTACCTTAAAATAATTTAGTATAATTTTGGGTCGCGGAATTCTAAAATAATAAGCAGACAGCTATGGTTGTTGAGATATGGTCAATCCGCATTTAGAAATATGAGAAATCCATAATAGAGAAAAATTAAATTGTAATCTTTAAAATACTTTTTAAAACATCTGTATTATAATCTTAACTGACTTATTAATATTAATCTCTAATGTTACCCAATATTTCAATTGCTCAGGACTAGTTTTGACTTTTTCAATAATATACTTAAAGGATATATATGGATGTGGCGTTACTTTAGTCGAGTGCCGCAGTGCATTTGAGGTAAAAGGGCGTGTTCAAAACAATGACTTTAGTGCTTATGGTGGGCCTGAAAAAATAAGAATTTGTCGTATTCCTTCTGTATTATAAGCGATGTCCTTTAGCTGCAGCGAATTATACCAAGAAATGATAATTAATAATAATATGAAAATTGTTTTTTCCAAATTACTATAATATAACCATAGGCATCGGGGAATTGCGGGAGCCACATAATATTACAAAAATATTCACTTTTCGTTGATCGATTAGCATGTTCCTAATTTTTTAAATAATTTTCTTATTATTATTTTAAAACAACCTCTGCATTTTTATTAACCTTAAGATTTTTAATATAATTATAAATAAAATAAAACATAATTAAGAAAATACATGTGAATTGCATATTTCTAATAAAATGCATCTTCAATGACACATATGTAGTGTTATATATTTTAAGAACACCACAAATTTTGCACAATGTTGTTATTCAGGACAAATCAAAATGACGGAGTTATTCAAGGTGGCAACCAACACGAAAATTAATTTTAACTCATTCAAAAATTAACATATTTTGATAAAATTTTAATAATGGATCAACTTTTTGTGATTTTTGATTTTTTTGTTGGAAAATTTAAACAGGTAAAATGGCAGACATATTCAAGACGGCGTCTTTTAAAATATTTTACCCTGTATCTTAGCCATTTATTAACCGATTTAAATGAAACGTAATTTATTATGTTAGAAAATTAACATTTTTAACGGAAAATAATTTTGTCAGAAAAATTATAAAGTGTATTTATACCACACATTCAAAGAGAAAATTATTTTTATTATTTAAAAAAAAAGTGAAATCAGGAAATTTAAAGTTGCCATTACTAGCTTTAAATTGGCTAAAAAACGGTTAACAATACATCTTAGACATTGCTTTGAACGCGTAATGTGCCTGAGCACCCTATTTTTGTACTGTGGAAATATATATATAATAACTGGACTATAAAGCTTGCTTAGAAATTTTCTCGAGTCTACTAAATGGTAAATTATTTTAATTTAATTATGAATTATTATTTTTGTATTATACACACAATATTTTATATAACTACTGAAAAAATTACTTGGTTTTAGGTTTATTTTTTTAATTTTAATTAACATTTCGTTTTACGCAACCAATTTTTTTGGCCATGTCTTATTAAAAAACACATTTTTCGACTGTTAAACATTATTAATATATAAAACTTGTATTTTTCTTGCATAAAAATGTTAATAAAAAACTTATTTTCATATGACATAATTGGACATAAATATTAATGTACACTTGTATAGGAGTTATTTATAAGTTTTCGACAAATTTTTGAATTTTTCCTCTATAAATAAAATAAACCATTTTATTGCTGAGGCAAGCACGTAAATGTGAGAATAATAGATTTAGCGTCAGAAACTTTGAATTATCAAATGGGAGGAGCTAGAGATGGATACGAATAATATTTTGTAGACAAAAATGAAATTAGTATATTCAAGATAATGGGTCCGGAATGCACATATCGTTTATTCGTTGTAAAAATACGATTTAGCATCAGCAACATCGAATTATAAAATGGGAGGAGTCAGAGATGCATACGAATTATATTTTGTAGACACAAATTAAATTAGTATATTCAACATAATGGGTCCTGAACGCACATATCGTTTATTAGTTGTAAAAATACGATTTAGAATCAATATAATAAAATGTATTCCTCAATGTTGTTTTCACTTCTGTCGGCAGTAACCGAGACTGCCTTATTTTTTAAAATTAAATCAATTTCCTTTTTACTCACAATTAGAGAAACATAGAAGACATTTACTAAATAAAATCAGTGTTACAAATAGCAAATACGGGTGAATTATAATGAAAACACCCTTTACTTAAAAAAAATATTTCTTTATAGTATAGTTAAGTAAATTTATAAAAACTTTTAAAAAAATCTTAAAAGTAGTTTTTCTATATATACACAAAAAAAAAACTAATATCCTGTGAAATAAATTTTTTATATAGAAGAAAAACGTGTCGCTTTTATGGCTCATTATTATTATTATAATGGAAAGAATTGAAAATATATTGAAAAAAAAAATGGCAATACATCAAAATAATGAAAGAAGTTTTCGTATAAGGATGCAAAAATGAAAATCTATCGACTTGTTATTTTAATTAAATATATTGGAAACTATACATAACAAGTTTAAAATGCAACTAGCATCTTATGTTTATTGCCAATTAATTCTGTTATCTTTATGGAAAAATTGAAAGAAGCAAATCCAATTCACATTATATGTTACATAGCAGCTACTCTATTATAATAATAAAGTTGTTCCTTTTATCAACGTCTTTATATATATACGTTGTATTATTTATATTTTATATCGTATATCGCAATGTCTTATTAGATTTTCTTGAAAATTAATTCAGAAATATATCTCCATTCTATTCATTATAACATCGGATTTCCCAAAGGAAAGTTTTCAAGTGGCAGAATAAATTACGTTATAATTCAATTTCACATCATTATTATAAGGATGTACGGAATACCTATATAGTATATTGTATGCGCTAGTTAGCAGCTCTCTAGTTTACAACAAGAGCCTAGAATCTATATACTGTTAAAAATATTATGTGTATAGTCATAATTTATTTATTATGTAATGTAGCCCAACGTTATATACATTACATAACACTTCCATGGTTGGTTAGTTAGAACTTATTTATTTTATATAATAAAAAAATAATTTCAGTTTCAGATATATAGTAGTTGGGATAGTGTAATTCTATATATGTATTTTGTGTCGATAAAAGCAATAAAAAGATACAAATAAAATGATGCAATAACAATAAACAATATTATTAAGAATATACATTATATATAACAGACGAATATTCTATATATGGCATGCTTTCGTAACCGTAACATAAAAATGAATTTATTAAAAGCATAACAATTTTTCTTGAATTCGAAAGAACTAAAATAAATCGGGGACGCAAACCGGTTTCGCAAAACCAAAACTATAAACAGAAAAAAAATTAAAAACCATAACCAAAACCAAAATTAAAAATATTAAAGTTAAAGCTGCTTTTTGGACGAAAAGCATAAAAATTGCTAAAATTAATGTCTTTCGAAGATTTTTGTTAACAAATAATTAAAAAAATATAAAACCGAAAACCAAAACCCTAACCAAACCAACTCCATTTTCGAATTGGTTTCCGTAGACTAAATAGACTAATAGACTAAATACGCACTAAATACGCACAAACAAAAGTAAGTAAACATTCACTTAATTTAAAATATTATATTGACTTCTCAAACTCATTATATGTAGCAGAGACACATTACGACAATTTTCCAAGATACTTTTCTATATAATGTAATATTTACTTTTTTTTCGATCGTGAGTGTCAACAAATTTAAAAATTTAGGAACAGGCTAATCGATCAACGAAAAATGAATATTTTTGTAATATTACGTGGCTCCAGCTGTTCGCCGAAGCCTGTGGGTCTAGCATTCGCAAGAACCTTAAAAAAATTGATGTTTTTTTACTCATACCGACAAATTTCAAATTACTATCATTACTATCATTTTTATATATGTTATATAGTAGACAAGCCACACAACATTTCAAAAAATTTACTATACATAATATAATATACATTATATGTTATACTACAATATGTATTAATATAACATGGAGAAATGTCCATCGATAATATATTAACCATTGTAAGTTTTAGAAAGAATGTAAAGAAATCTTCTATGATGGAAGTGAATGTTTTTTACGCCCTAAAACAATTATAATAAAATATTTACTTTTCTTCGGCGAATAGCTGGAGCCACATAATATTACAAAAATATTCACTTTTCGTTGATCGATTAGCCTGTTCCTAAATTTTTAAATAATGTATAATATAACAATTATAAGCTTTATATAAAATTTAAATAGTTTTTTTTCTCACATCATTTTTCTCGCATAATTTTTCTCACCTAGAGATAAGAGTGTGGCGTGAGATGTTACAGAAAATTTTCACGCTTCGTGTCTGATAACAGACTATATATAAGATATAAAATGTTTATGTACAAGATTGTTAAATTATATAAAATTCATCATCACGTATTTAATTTAGTATTATATTTTAGAATCATTTATATACTCTCCTATATCTAAGAAAAAATATTTTTCTATTTTGCAGATTAATGCTTTATTTATACACATTTATAACATCATTGTTGCATTATTTAGATTAAAAACATTATTCGACGGAAAGTAAGAAAACTATAAATAGTTAATCCAAATATATAATGGATGTAGAAAAGTTCGGAATTTATTTATATTCTGTAAAATATATCCTTAGGTTTGGTATAATGAATTATTTATAAAATCTGGAAATTATTATTTATGAGAAATTGTCTATTTATAATTTTAAGTGTAAAGTACAATAAAAATAATAAAATTATATTATAGAAAAGATTTAAGGTAGCAAAAAAACTCGATTATATCCTTTGTAAAAATATTTTCATTTTTTTTATATTTTAAATATATTTATTATTATTTAATTAATTAATTAATATTTTTATTATAATTTCCCTATTTTAAATATTTTAATTAAACTATATAATTAAAAGCTTAAATTTTTTAGAGAAAATATTTATTTTCTTGTTATTAATATAAAGCTACTTATCTAATAGATATTATATAGATGACTTGTTTATATAATGAAATATTCAAAATTAGTTGTATAAAACAAAATCAATCAATTTAAAATATATATTTACATTATCGGCTGCAAGGTAATTGCAGAAGTGTTAATTATAAATTTTCATCATCAGATAATAATTTTCCTCCGCATATTTATAAGCAAAGTCAATATATTATATAATGTATATATATAAGGAAAACTTTGTCTATCTATAACTTTTACTAATTAGTTGCTTTATATTATATAATATTATGTGCAGCATATATAGTGATGAATAACCAGTATGGAGCTGTGGGTAAAGTCACGGCTCTATAAATCAAGAGGTTGTGGGTTCGAGGCTCGGTAGGGCC
>JANSTW010051179.1:0-12579 GCA_027564275.1 Diadocidia ferruginosa
TTTTTTCTCAAAATTCAATAAATCTTAGGAGACAATTAAATTTAGACAAAATAATTATTCATTGACTTTATATAATTTTGTTTAAAATTCTAAGAGGTTAAATTTAAAATTTAAGCTGAATCAGAATAAAAAGATCCAACAGATTTTCATAATTAAAAAAAAATACATAAAAACGTGTAAATTTTTCAATAAATTTTTTACAAAAAAAAAACCTGTGAACTCTAAAAACTGTTTATAGAGAATATTACAGTTTATGTTCTCAACAAAATACATAAATCAATTATCACCTCTATATACAATATAAATTTTAACATTTTTTATTTACATAAAAAGAGTATGTGCATTGTGCACAGCCTAAATATTACACTAAAATATGTTGTTCTGAAATATTTATTAAATTTTAATTAACTTCTTTCTCTATATTCCTATCCTATATAGCAATTACAAAGAAAATATTCCAAATAGGTGAATTTTCTGAAAATTTACATGAAGCAAATGAAAAAATGGAAAATAACTCGGAAATTATATTATTACACGTATATAAATCTTTTTAATGAAAGTAAAACATTGATTTATTTTCATATTTATGTCATATAATAATGACGACAAAAACAACATCACCAACCTAAGAAAAAAACGACAACAAAACAAAACTTATAGCCTTTTTTAAATTACGTGCGCGCGATAAATTTTCCTTTTACTCGAGTTATATTATATAGGAAGCAGGCACGAAGCGTTAATAAAATTTTCTCTAAGGAAGCACTTTTAAATTTGTAGTTTTATATTCAATTTAACTAAATCAGTTAAATTTGGTTGTTTAACAATTTATTGGATTTGAAATAAAAATTATTTTACTATACACAACAAAAGGAAATGACGTATGTTTGTTGTTTTATTTTATGAAATTAATGCTCATTTCTAGTGGTGAGAAAATTTATGCGAGAAAAGAAAACAGCTTTAATGTTAAATCGAAAATATTGACTGCTCAAACTCATTATAAGTAGCAGAGATACAATATTGTAATTATTCAAGACATTCTTTTCATTTCCTATACTTACATTTATATGCCTTGTTTTCGATGGGGACCGGACATAACACCCAAATACATAACGCCCAAATGCTTTACTAAGCTTAAACAGCTAAAAAAAGATAAAATTTCCTTTCTAAAAATGTTAACCAATGCGATGGTTTTATATTTGGCTGCTATGATTTGTTTAGAATTAGAAAAATAGTGTTATGTCTGTGGGTGTTATGTTATGTCACCTTTTCGAATAATGACGCAGCCGAAGAAGAGAAACTAAGTTTATTCTTTAGTTTTTTATATAAAATATCATGACGATCTGAGGCTTTAGAAAAATGAAGCGAAATCAAAGCTGTAACCAATTTGTTATCGAAACCATTGCGAATGTCTTCTGAAATTTTAGAGCTGTTGATGTACTATGTCCTGATCTGAATCCAGACTGAAAAGGGCTAAGAATGATTTTAAATTTTTAAGTGGTGATTAATTTGATTTTTCATACAATTTTAAGCGCTTTCGACATTGAAGACAAAATACTTATAGGACGGTGATTACTGATAAATCTGATAAATGTCTCTGCAACATATAATGAGTTTGATAATTCAATATTTGGATTTGAAAAAAAAAAACAATGTTTGAGTGATTTTTTTGTTGGATATGTTACCATAAAATTTATCAATATGAACAAATATTTAAAGTCATTCAATAAATTCATTATTTATTTTAAGGTTTCGAAAGCATGACATATATGCCATATACATGCAATATTCGTCACTTATAGGTAGTATATAGCGCCTTGATGTTTTTTTATATACGATTTAATAATATATTATATATTAGGTATAGAGATTGTATGTTATATACATATATATATATAATAATTATTATACAAAAAGGTATATTAAAGTATTATAAAAGTATATTTTCACTAAGTTCATTTAAGTTGAAAACTAATTATAGCCCATAAGTATATGAAATGCCATGTGTTTTTGAATTGTATATATTTTGTGAAAAGCAGCTCACAAAGCTCCCGTAATTTTAATTTGTTTTATAACAATTTTATAGAAGAAAAACAATGTTTCATATAAAATATGCTTTAAAACAGTAAAATTTTTGGTACAAGCGAACTGCTGTACTGAAATAATGGGCGCCTTTTTTCTTTATTTTTGTGTATATAATTACACGTCTTGTATGTTATATAGAATTGCTTAAATTCAGTATAAACATCACATATTTATAAAACATTTTCTTATGTGCTTATTAATATGCAGCAGCATTGCATTTGTTTATTCTTAGAGTCACATCTCTGTTGTATTATAATACATTGTACTAGTATATTATAGTGTAGACAAATTTACAGTAGTTGAACATGCAGTAAAACTGCCGACGTTTTGTGCATTCAGCAATTTATAATTATATATTTGTATATAGTTTTTCTTTTGTATATTAAACTATTTTATATAATTATGAGTTCACATAATATATAAAATATAACACTTAAAAGAAAAATGGTTAGAAATAACATATCAGTACAATAGAGCGCAGTAATGAATCATCCGCATATCATATTAATAATAATATAATTAATTAATTGCCATATATAAGTACATATAAGCTGATCTTAAAAATAGTTTTTTTTTATTATTTTAAATATACAATAATGGTAACAATATTTTAAGTGCACAAGTTCTAATATAATTAAATGAACGCAATATGCAATAATAGAACAAAAATTAATTAAATGAGTTTTTCAATTGAAGTTTTAATTGCATTTAAAATGCGGGTTTAGCATGTCACTTTGAGTTTTTAATTCTTAAAACAATAAATAATAAAAGGGCTAAAGTAACTGACAAAAATGCAATTTGATTGTTTTTCATGTTAAAAACATTTTCATATAATATAGTGCACAAAACTTTTTTATTTATGCAAATTTTTTATTACATGCTGCTTGAATGTAATCTTATAATAATTTGAAAAGAAAAAAATTAAAAGTGCTAAAGTAACTGAAAAAATTCAATTAGAATGTTTTTTGGTAACTATATTTTCATATATAGTGCACAAAACTTTTTTATTGATAAAAATTTTTTATAACATGCTGCTTGAATGTAATCTTATAACAATTTGAAAAGAAAAAAATTGATGATTATAAATATCTGACAACACATCACCTTTGATATGGCCGTCAATGAAAACTATGGTATCAGATAAAAATAAGGGTAAATGATCTAAATTCTCTCTTGCTTTGGAGTAAAATACACAAAAGAAATGATCAACAATATTGAAAAATTAATTACTAATTGATAAAAATATTGCAATGATAAGCTTCTGTTATATTAATCGTTTGATGTATTGCGTTCAAATTGACATAAATTGTACTTTCACTATTTCTCTGCAAAAGTTTATATAATGCAAATTAATATAAGTTATATAAAAAAAGAAAAATTAATCATCAATATATTGGCGACTAATATAAACATTTTCCGAGAATGCATCATCACCACTTAAAATTTATTAATATATGCAGTAGCTACAAGCATGATATAGAATCAAAATCAATGGTATCATAATTTTGACAAGCTACAAACAAAAAGCAAACAAATCAATATAATAACTTCTATATAATACGCACAAAATTCCTGTATATAATAATAATTTACTAAATATTTACTATTTATTGATCATCATCATCATAATACAAACAAAATATAATGGTTTTATGTTTCTATACAATGAGTAGCATATAATATGTTGGGAGCATCATTCACATCCAGCATGAACTTAACCGAATATTTTCAAATATATTATTTATTTTGATCGCAGCCCAGGCGCAACCAGCTAAACATATAATATATAACGTGTAACCAGTTTGTTGTAAGCTTTTATTTATGTATATACCTTTGTACATAATATATAGTAAAGCTTGCCGAATTCACGTATATACATAAATTCACATGCGGTCAGTGGCGTATTTCCCTATTGGCCACTTTCACTTAGGTAAATTCCTAGGGCCCCCAACTTGGGCTGTTCGATATTTGGAAAATATGGATATATCGATATTTTTAAAAAATATCGATTTTCTTCGATATATCGAATATCGAAAAGCAAAAAAAAGGGTTGTTGGTTCGAGGCTTGATAGAGTAAAAATTTCACATCTATGGGCTATCACCTTTCATTCGCAGGTGTTATTAAAAAGCGATCGCAATTGTTTGGAAGTCATCCCATTGATTACCAAAAAATATGGCTAGTGCGAGTTGCTTTTATTTAAAAATAGGTTTTACCTTTTTACTATATACAAAAAAGGGGCCCAATTTTGGATTTGCCTAGTGCCCCTGAAGACAAAAATACGCCACTGAAAGCGATTGTATATAATAAAGTATACAGTATATACCCCAGAAATATGTTCGTTTTGTGTATAAGCTTCGCTGATTCTGGTATTCTCGTACATTATATATAAAACATGTATTAAACTACAGTATATAGAATCACGTACAAAATACAAGCAATTTCCTTTTCTGAGGGGATTTAGATGTCAAATAATTTGAAATAGAAAAATCTTGATTTTCTTTTTCGATTTCACGTTTTTTTTTTGCGAGCTTGGATCTTGTGTCATAACATATAGGTATATAACATAAAGTATTGGCAACGATATATAATATGTATGTTTATATCGGCGACGAGAAAGAAATGTTTTATAGACAAAAACGATTTTTATAAGATTCTAAAATATTACTGTCAATTTATTGAGTATACATATTAGAAGAACAAATATTAATAATTTATTTTCTGGTAAAAAATAATTTTTTACACTAAATTGTATGCCTCCAGATTTATCTTCCCCTTTTTTTGATGATAAATATAATTGGTTTTTGACACTTTGTATCGGCTGTTTCTGATGATTGAAAAAGTTTATAGTTATGTGATTCTGTCCAAGGAGGTTTAAATAATTATTTATTAACCTTATCTTGGTGTTTTTTGGTACGTACAAATTTTAAGAACACACTGCAGTGTACTTATTTATGTCAGTAATAAATATTTTATTGTGAATTTTATCTAAACAGTATTAGTTTTTAAAGCGATGTTCAAGCTGGTTTCGTTTTCTCGTAAAACACATCAGTGATTGGACAAACTTTGTATAGCTTCTTTGTATAACACCACATAAAAATAATTTTTCTACTATATACCCATGAATCTAAACTTTAAACAAATAAAGAATGCAATTTAAATGATTTATTGCATTGAATATAGATAACAACTTTTTTCGTATTATTTTTTTCCAGCTTTAGTTTTATAAGCTTACAAAAAATATAAAAGCTAAAGGTAAAGCACACACAATTTAAATAAATATCTCAATGCAGTAATCAGGATTTTTTTCCTAGACTTTATTATACTAAGAATATTAAATATATAGAGTCTGTCTGCATACTGTCATATCTAGTTGCTTTTCTATTCTTGCATATGTACATAATATTATGATGTGTGGAAAAATGTTTGAGCCACAGTAAAGCATATTACCAGTAGTTGCATTTCCGCACATTATACACACGTTTTTTATGTCAAAGATTTAGTAACTTTAATTTGAATGAATTTTAAGTTTCTCACAAAGCTAAATTCGCATCATACGAGAGTTTTTTTTTGCTTAAAATCTCCATATACACTTATATTAAAGCGAGTATATAATTAGATCTGCCGAGCTAGAAATTCAGCACATTACCAAAAATAGTCTATATGGCGACAAATAAATTGATTTTAATAGAGTCAAAATATTTTTTGTATTTATTCAAAACAAGAATTTTAGATATTTATTTTATCAAATTTTGATTCGATTCAGAAATAATTTCTTGATAAAATCAGTTTTTGATTTGATTTCTGATAATATTTAAGAAAAAAAAATATGTTTCTAAGTTAATGTATGTACAACTGACGAAAATATAAATACAAAATTTTCAGCAGAAAGCTAAATATCAGATCTGCTTGTTTTAAAAACTTCTACGATGTTAGTGTGTGATACATTTAGTTAAATATGATAACAGGTTTAAGATTTTTAAATAATTTGTCAAAAAAAAAATCAAACTGAAACAACTTTTTAGAGAATTGATTTTGCTGTATATGCACTGTGCAAACAGTTATTTAAAATTCAAACTTTACTTATATGCATGCATATTTAATGTCTACTAGGTAGTAATGTACTCTACAGCTCTGCGTACAAAAATACAAAAAAGTCTTAACATTATATTATGCACATCCTTTCAGTGCAACTCTTCAATTTATTTCATATATATACAAAGCTACTTACGACTTTTATGTCACTAGTGCATTCACAAATATATAGTATTTATATCTTATGAACAATAAGACAAAAATAAATTATTTATATTACATAAGTTATATAAATGCGACATAAGCACAAGAGTTTGAATTTTCTTTTTGTATTCTTAATTTTCTTTCAAAAATTTAATTTCCTATATATATTCACTCAATTAATATTTGAAAATAATTAAAACTTATTCAATTAAAAACTAATTTATGATCATATTTATGATGAGCCTGTTAGTCGAGTATTTTGGTTACAGGTAAATTTTATATGTAAAAAAACTGTTTGACGTTTCGTTTATTATAAGGAACATCATCATATGGATATTATTTTAAATATTTCGTGAAACCATTTAAAAAAATCATATTTATGATCAGCTTGTGAGTCGTATATTTTGTTTTAAAGCATTTTAATTTTAGATTTAAAAAAAAATGACGTTTCGTTTATTAATAGAAACATCATCATGAAAATATTTCGTGAAACTTCTTCAATTTGAAAATAAAATTAGGCATATTTATGATCAGCTTGTTGGTCGTATATATTTTGTTTTAAAACAGTTTATTTTGAAATTTAAAAAAAAAATGTTTGACGTTTCGTTTAATATAAGAAACATCATCATATGGATATAAACTAAAATATTTCGTTAATAGCTGTTCAAAATTTGATAAACCACAAAACAATAAAAACCTTTCGAAAAGTTTAGTCAAAATAAATCAAACTTATTACAAAAAAATCTTAATAGTTTCTGTAAAAACAATTTCCAATTCAAGCTTTAAAATTTCCTATAATTTCTATATTTTAAATTTGAGCGGTTAAATTCAAAGGACAGCTTATATACTTTATTGTTTCCAATAATACTTCTATTATTATTATTATTGTGATAAATATTTTGCAAAATATTTTATCAAACTTTAATAGAACTTTAATGTATAAGAGAAGACTGTCAATTCTTAGTCAAATTATTATTTATATAACAATATTTTAAAAGCTGGCAGTATTGTATTTATATCACTATATGTATAACTTTATATGTGCACGTCTATATATCTATATAAATGTAATGCAATATTTATTTATAGAAAATAACCAAACTTATATTTCTATATATTTTATGTATAAATAGAACGATGACTGCATAAGAAAAGATAAGAAAAGTTTGTATTACAAAATAAAATTAACTTAAAAAAATATCTCAGTGGTATATATGGTATTTCAATGTAACTAGTGTTTAGTTTATTTTCAATAAAAAGAGTATTTTATTTATTAAAAAAACGATCTTTTTAAAATCACTGTATTATTGATAAATGATAAATGATAAAACAATGAGAACGATTTTAGCCCTTCTGATGAAGACTAGTGGCAGAAATATTATCAATTTTTTAAATTTTTAAATTCAAATACTATTTCATGAATGAATTTAATAACTAAATTAATTCATTTAAAATATTTTATTTTATTTTTGTAGTACATAAATAAAAACATAAAAAAAATCGACCTTTTTAACTCCGCCTGCCGTCCACAGATTTATGCGTCATTGTACATTCAATGCACAATACTTTAAAATCTATATATTATAGTATAGCTCAGTGCATAAATAAATAAAAGCACAATGAAAAGTTAGATAAATATTTTCTTTTTAATGTTATATGCCATATCATCGCAAAATGTTCAATATTATTAAAGTTTTAAATTATATTTCTTTGTTTGGAATATAATTCTCTCCTATATATTTTCCGGAATAATTTGTTTTGTAAAATTTTCTAGGAATACATTTTATAGACAAAATAAATTTTAGTTTAATGAATTTTTAATTTTTTTTAAATTATTATTTGACGTTTCGTTCAGTTTTATGGACATCATAGGTAATACGTTTTTGTATAATTCTAGAGTACTTCCGATAATGTCTATAATACTGGACGAAACGACAAATAATTATTAAAATTTGAAAGTTTTTTTTATTAAAAATAAAAATATTTTGTTTTTAATAAAATATATAAGACCGGCTTGAGAAAATTGTCTAAAAAAATGCAATTAGAAGATGTAAAATATAATGTGTATGGTGTACCTCAAGGATTCACATTTTTAGAAACTAAAATAATTATTTTTTAAACAATTTAAGTATATTATAATCGGAAACTGAAATTGTGTAAAAATGAATAATTATTTGTTTATATTTATAAAAATTCTTAAGATAGTTTTCAACCATATTAAGCATTTTAAGACCCATAAGCGTTTCATCATCACTCATCAGTAAGTCTGCAAAACTGCGAAGATAAATAAACTAAAAATATTTTGTAAGTAAAATTTTCTGTTAAAGATAAACTGTTCTGAAGTTAATATTTCCCAGCAAGTTAGTAATCAATTATTGGGCTATATCTATATAAACCTGAAATTGAACCATATTTATCATCGTATGAATTTTCATAATTATTATAAATTTGACGTTTTTATTAAAAAAAAAAGTAAATCTGAAAAAATAATTGTCACCCTTAAATTGATTCCTCTCGCGCATCATCGCCCACACAAAATAAATTAATTTTCAAATTTATACATAATAATCAAAAAATTATAGGTTGGTACTTGGTATTATATATCCTTAAAGCTTATCATAATATTTTGTTTTCAAATTCAGCTCATATATCATAATATCTCATTATATATCTGCGAGTTAATCTAAAAGTAATTTATATCAAATTCATATTATTATTATGAGATAAAAATCAATTTATGTATTTTTATTGAATTATTTATTGTTATTTTATCTCTTTTATATAAATAAATTTTAATATATACAATATTACCTATATAAACAAATACATTCTTCAATATAAAAAAGCTTTTCCTTATATATATAGAGAAAATTCTATAATTTCCTTATAAAATATTTTTCTTTTGTAAATATAAATAAATTTTCTTGTTTCAAAGAAATTGAATTAAACTGTCTTGTGGATCGTATATATGTACTGTACGCTATAAATTTATATTGTGTACAAAATATATAAAATACATAAATATTGCTTGTTATATTATATATCAAGTTGTACATATAATATGAGGGGATGCTGGTCGTCTAAAAGACATAATATGTAAATGTATCCTAAAACTACGCAGTCACAATAATTCATTTTATTTTTAAAAATTTACTTTTCTAGCAGTGTAAATTTTCAATATTAGTTTATCTATATATTGCAAAAATGTTATATAAATCATCCACATTTTTTTATTATTATGATAATGTCTGAAAAAGTGGACGAAACGTATAATAAATATATAAGTTTAGCGAGTTTCATTAATAATTTTGATTTTATTTTAAATTTATTAATTAAAAAAATTAGTCTTGTGTTTTTAGCCTGGCGATCTTTTAAAACTTGTATATAAATCTTTTTTTTTATGATGATAATGTCATAAATACTGGACGAAACGTCAAATTAAAAAAAAATTAATAAATTTTATTGAATTAAAAGTAATTTAAATAATATATTTTTTTATTAATTATTGGTTAAATTGTGTTTCGTATAGAGTTAAAAAAAATTGTGAGTATGCCTTCGAGCAGGCTTACGACCAAGTCAAACTCATTTTAAGTAAACGACCGCTTAAACCCGAAATTTCAATAAGAAAATATTTTAAAATTTCGGTTCAAATTTAGTTTTGTGATAAATATAAGTGTGATTTTTTTTAATTTACTTTTAACTATAAACATAAAAGATAGTGACCCACTATTTAAAAGCTGCACTCTGGGAGCTTTTATGAAACACAATATACTCTGTATAATGTTTAAAGTTTTCCATATATAACATTATCTAGACAGTTTTATTTTTTATTTTTTATTGACTTTTTTTCGTTCTTTTTATATTTATATATTTTTATTGATTTTGAAAAACATAAAAGAGAACATATTATACGAATAGCTAGTCTATAAAAAAGGTTCAGGCCTATATAATATTCTATATGTACAAAGTGTTTGTATATATTGACGTTTTGTCAATGTTCTTCCCATATATATATAATAAATTTTTCTATGTTCTTCCTCCTAATCAATAAATACACATGTCGCATATTATGCTCATATAATATTATAATAATAACAAATTGGCAGAGCTTATGTGAATTTGCACAAAACCTGTTTGACTTGTAATATTTTTGAGAAAAGTATTAAAATTCTAAGTAAACCTATGAAATTTCTGAGGAAACCCTAAAATATTTGCGAAAACTATGCCACTTCAAAAAAATTTCTAAATCTTTTTAAAAACTCTTAAAATTTCTGAGAAACCTATGATTTTTCTGAGTAAAACTTGTAGAATTTCTGAGAAAATAAGAACTTTTCTTTGAAAACAATGAAATGCATAGCAACATTTTTATTAACCTGAGAAATCTGCATGAAATTTATGGAAAAATATGAAATTACTGAAAAGACGATTAAATTTCTGAAAAAAAACCATAAGAATTTTGAGAACCGTAAAAAATTTCTGAAAAAATCATGTTTTTAAACAAGAAATTCAGAAATTTCTGAGAAACGCACAAAAGTTTTTAGAAATTATTGAAATTTCTTTATATCTTGTAAAATTTCGGAGAGAACGAGGACAATTTATTTTTTTTGGAAAACAGTGAAATGCATTAGAAAATCTTAAAAAATTTGCAAAATCCATGTAATTTATGAAAAAAATATAAAATTACTAAGAAATCCATGAAATTTCGGAAAAACTGAATAAATATTTGAGAAACCCACAAAATTCTCAGAAATTCTTGAAATTTCTGAGAAACTTGTGAAAATTTTTGAGAAACCTATGAAATTTCTGCGAAACTTGTACAATTTCTGTTATGCCAGTAAAAAAAAATTCTGAATTTTGTAAAAAATTTCTAAAGATAATAATTATGAAATTTTTTTGTAAGCCATGAAATTTCACAAATTTTTTTGAATATAAATCAAATTAAAAAAAAATCATGAAATTTCTAGTTAAATAATATTTCGAAGAAATTTCTGAAAAAATTATAAATTTTTTTGATAACCCAATCAATGATAACTCTTGAGCATATAAGAAGTTGTTATGGGCTTACCGCAATGGAAAATAATTAATTAAAAAACAAAATATGTAAGATTTGGCTAGACCTTGTGTATTTTATATATTATGTAGATATATTATATAGCAAAAAAATGATCTCCCATTATAAATTGTTTAAAAATGGAAATTTATTTTTATTCTTTTCCTATTATTAGAAAATGTTCCAAAAATAAATACCATTTATTTTTTTAGAGAAACTAAAATTGGCGACGAAGGTTTCTTTTGCGCACATATCAAAATTTTCTATAGAAATTTATTTATATTGTTTCAGTGATTAATTATTTAAATTAATCATAAATCCAATTATTTTACTATTTTATTTTTGAAATTAGTTTTATTTAAAAAAAAATATTGTTTTCAAGAATTTTTACCACGAATAGTAAATTTGTTGTAATTTTTACTTGACGCATAACAATTATATACATATAGTTAATTTGTTACACACGTTGTATAAGACACTTTTTATGTCTTTGTAAAAGAACATTTTTTTTACTTTAATGGTTTAATGGGCCATAAAAATATTCATATAGAATTGGTTTTGTATACAGAAATAGAAATTTAAAGCCATTTAAGTCATACGGAAATATATGTACAAATTACAAAAATGTTTGTAAACTTTACAGAAATGATTGTAAACATTACAAAAATTTGAAATAATTTTAGTATGTATGTATCACAAACATAATTATATATTTTTAATTTATAACACAAATGTTTGTAATAGTTAATTATAAAAAAATTGTATTACTTATAGAAATGTTTGTAAACATTATAATTTTTTTTGTAAAAATTACAGAAATGTTTGTAAAAATTACAGAAATGTTTGTAAAAATTACAAAAATATTTGTAAAATTTACAAAAATATTTGTAATAAATTTTGTATATCATCATCATCATCATCGTGTCCTTTACTCCAAAGCGTGGGAGCAGTGGGATCACTGAAATCGCTTTTTAATAAAAACACAAAAATGTTTGTAAAAATTACAAAAATATTTGTAATAATTACAAAAAACAAAAGTTACAAATATGTTGGTAGAAATGGATTTGATTTTTTCGACCAAAATAATTTTATAGAAAACCAAAAAAAAATTTGTCAAGCTTCGCGGTTCAATGTTTTTAAATTAAATACAGTTTATCATGCTGTAAATATAATTTATTTGACGTTTCGTCTAATTTATAGACATCATCAG
>JANSTW010051190.1:0-12575 GCA_027564275.1 Diadocidia ferruginosa
AAAAGTGAACGAACGGAAAAAAAATGCGGGAATTAAATTTAATAAAAAATTATTTTTCAATTTAATATATTTAATTAAATCATAATAATATACGTGCTGCACAAACGTAACACATTGTATTATATAAACGAGTATATGTTTATTTTTTTTGCCTTAAAGGATATTAAAATAATTTTCAAAAAAAATATATATGGACGTTTTAATATAAATATTAATAATTAATATTTGAAAATAAAAAAGGTTCACAAAAATGTGTTTCGAATTCGTGCGTATGCGAGGTTATTTAAAAATGTTTAAATTAAAATTGGGAATTCAATATATGTGCACTTTGCACTAGCACAAAGTCAATTTTTCCATTTAAATAGGATTACATTTTCGCAATAATATGCTTTAAAATAAAATGTGAGAATTAAATTTATTTTGTTATATAGAAGCATTTAATCATATAAAAATGTATGACATTTTAATTTTGATTGACTGAGAGTGTAAAAAATTCCATTTTATGATTATTTCTATGAATTTTAAAATATCCTTACATATATTTCAGATATTATTTAAAATAACTACAATTTACAGAAGAACATTTTCGATAATTTTATATTTCATATTCGTCCTTTGACTCATCAGCATAAGCATATATGGACATAAAATGATCTACAATAAAAATTAGTGAAGCATTTTTGTATGTTTTGTTTTGCTCTTTTTATAAAATTTTTGTTAATATTCCTAAATAGTAAAAAGCTCGGTCAAAAAAGCTCAATATTTTAGTCTCTAAACTAAACAACCCGAACATTGTATGCAAAATAAAATGTTTATGATTCAGTTTATTAATTTAACTGTCGCCTCTCCGCACAGAATATTTTCCTTATTAACACAAATTTAAATCTATGTATATCTGAATGCCGAGCAGATAAATACAAAATATCAATAAATTTAGCCAATTTCTATGGATGCGAAGCGCAAATGTATCCATAAATATAAAAGTAATTTCCGCAAATAACACTCTGGGTTATTCAAAATTAAGTTTATTATTTTAATATGCATAGAAAGATCGACACGTCTTTATGTGATAATAATAAAATCGATCGATATTTATTATGATTTCATTCAGTCTATATACATAAATTCTCTTATAAATTGTTATTGTTATATATTCCTGCTATAGCCACGAAGCTTAAATAGTTTCTGTAAGGAAGCACTGTTAACCTTCTAGATGGACATTTTTTTATCAAGGCAATTTTAAGCCAATATTGCAGACCACCTTAAGCCTGCAGTTTAAGGGGTTAACTTCGTACATGTATACAGTAAATAATGCACTTATCTCACACCATACTCGTGCTCCGAGGTGCAGAGAAAAGAAGAAAGCTTAAAAGCTTAACCCTATGATGTTCAGGCATTTTTTGGCGCTAACTTTTTTTAGGTCTGTGCAGACCTATATACATTTCGTGCGGCATCACAGGCACATCAGCGTGTTTATGATTTTTATTATTCGAACGTCGATGCTATACTTACAGTGTGTGCTCGAAAATCTGGATTAACTAAAATATGCGAATCTTACGTTGCTTTGGTTTAACCCAAGAATGTTTAGACATTTTTTGACGCTTACTTTTTTTTAGGTCTGTGCAGACCTATATATATATTTTGTATAGGATGACAGGCAGGTTTGCGTGTATATGTATTTATAGATGTTCATAATTCGAACGTCGATGCTATACTTACTGTGTGTACCATGTAAAATTTGGTTTATAATCCGAAAAAGCATATAAAATGTATATAGGTCTGCGCAGACCTATACACATTTTTCAGAGATTTTCCGTTGTTGACTAAAAAACGTATGAACCAAACACGAAAGCGGTCTGTTTCATATCTACTTTGAGGAAGTCATGGACGGGTTTGGCTCTAAGCCGCACCAAAAAAAAAATTAAGACAGATTTTTATATCCCAAAGGTCTGGTTAGACCTTTGGGATATAAAAATGTAAGAATCATAGATTTAAATATCTATCTTATAAATACAATATCACACAGTAAAATATATAAAGTGTCTCGAAATATGATCTCTGCTTTATATAATGAGTTTGAAAAGTCAATATTTTTTTATTTTGTAAATTAAATTGTACAAAGAAGAGAAAATATTTTAAGATACTTAATACATTTTTTTATTTTATGGTTACGAAAGCATAACATAAATGCCAGATATGCGATATTCGTCACTGATTTCTATTATTATATATGGATGTGTATAGAAATATGCAGAGCGCTTTTCAAGATATTTGTATAATTGAAATTGATTTAATATCTTTCCGACGATATTATTATGTTGTTGGAACATTCCGCAATTTATATGTACAAGATTATTAGGTATACCCAAATATTGAATAAAATTTATAGATTCATCAATTCAATAGAGATATGTATACCTATATACGGAAAATTATACGGATAACTTTATTGTGTCTATGTCATATTATCTATATATATATACCTACGTTTTTCATTGTCATCTAAATTTATGTTTATGAGAAAATATTGAGGTTTAACATAACAAATATCTACGTATATATTAATGTAGCAAAGTGCATTTAAATATTATGTCAATAGCTTGTTATGCGGATGACCACAATGCCTATATGCTAAGTGATTAAGTTATTGTCATACACGCACTAAAATGGGGGTAGAACAAGGTTTTTTCATAAGTTGGTCTTTTTTACCAATTACTTTTTCTTAAAAAAAAAATTTTTATTTTGACCACGCCAGAGGAAAATTATGTAAAACCAACCAAATTGTATTCACTTTTAAGATGAATAGTAATCAACAGACAGTCAGTACCATAATTCGTCAGTCTATGTCACACAGTCAGTCATTCCCACAGTCAGTCACTCCCAAGTTAGTAAATTTTCGTAACCATTAGAAAATGTGTTAGTAATCGACTGGATTTCTTTACTAACAAACAGGGCATCAAATTGTTAAAATAGATTTACCTTTATGTTAATTTTTTTTAAAAGGAACGAAAAGCTTACGATTAAGAAATAGAAAGATTAAATAGCATAAACGACACGAGAGGACTCTGCAGAAGAATATAATATTTAAGATCGCGGTTTATTTAACAGCCTTCCTTTGCAAAACTGAGGCTTAATACAGTATATCGGACCTTCTTGAAGGGAAAAGCCGCTATGCCGTATTTACGAACGGTAAAGCTTCGAGTCTAAAACCTCTGTACGCATAAATATATGAAAATACAGATTTTTGCCCTCCTACCTTCATAAAGTGTTGGACTTGCCCCAAATTTTTAAATGACAGGTATTTGTAATACCATTTATTTGATACCATACACTCCTTACTCCTTCTCTTTAAACCCCTCTAGGGGCAATCCTTTAGATTACCCGGCCAATGGAATTCGGTTTTAGACTCGGGATTTTCCCCTTCGTAAATATAGCATAGTGGCCCTCTTTTTCGGAAAGGTCCGCTATACTGTATTTCAGCCCAAAATTATGTCAACTTCTGGCATATGCGAACGATGTACCAGCGTAAGTAAATATATATTAAATTTTCCTTCATAAAATCTAATTACAAATTGTTAAACAAACAATAACTTAAAATCATTAGTCACATGATAGATTGATAAATAATTTAATTTTCCTTTTCTATCATACATATAGATACAACATATTTTGTTTTCTTTGAAATTTATTAAATTTCCTATATATCAAGTCATTCAAATTGGTTTCATTAAAATGTTAATATTCTGATGTGAAATCTATATATGATTTTATCTCAATTTATCTATGAAATTCTGCAAAAAGAACTGTCAAGTTCAATAATGAAAATCATTTTTATCTTATATATGGAATTGTTGAAAAGTTCATTTATATAATATGGCCATTTTCTATCATAATTATTGATTTGCAAACAATGTTGCTTTATATTTTTTTTTTTTTAATTGACACCGAGATATTGATATTTTTATTACCCGAAAATTTGAATCGATTGGCCAAAAAAAAATGAAATCTATATCATACATTGGCAATCTTGGCATTCATATATTTTTTGTTTATAATTTGTATGCTAGTATAGGGTTGTTATTTCATCATGCAACCATAATATATAGAACATTTTTTTTTTCATTTTTCGGAATTTAAGACTCAAAATAAATTATAGGGTCTAAAAACAAGTTTGTTTTATACTGTAGTTGAATATTAATTTCTTTAATAATAATATGAAATGTAAATATTTTAATAAAAACTGTATATGATTTTTACTTCATATAGTTCTTCTATCAATAGGCCAACTATAGCGATAAGAGAACTATACGAAGTAAACCTCACTATAAAGGTTAGAAATATGAAATTTTTACCAAAAATTTACTGCATGATGGACAATTTTTTAATTTTACACAATTTCAATTCTAGCCGCCCAGAAAAAAATAAGAAACGAAAAAAATTTTTCTTCCATTTTTAGGTGCTCTGGAGGGTTAAAAATTTTAAAAGTTTTAACCCCAAAAATAGCTCCGCATCTGTTCTACAAACTGATGGAAAAATTAGTCGATATTCGTTTGTTTATTAATTTTTTGGGCTTTAATAAAAATTTTCCATATTTTTAAAAACCCAGTACAAATCGTATGAAAACGATAATTTAAAACCAACATCTCCTAAACCGTTTGTGATAGCGACTTAATTTTTTTTTTTCAGGACAATTTATATAATTTTAAGGGTGTCAATCCTGCATTAACAGATTTTTCAAATTCGGCCAAAAAAAAATTGCCGCCATACAAAATATATACATTTTCTATATAGAATATATATGAAAAAAATTGTTAACCCTTTTCTCCCGCTCTCTCCTTATTTCGTTGCACTCAAGCTGACAGGGCAGCCATAATATATATAGTATACTGTATACACAAAATGTGTAATGTATCAATCTGAGCTTTCAGCCACTGTCCATTTAGTGTAAATTTTGGGAGATTTTTATTAAATTCACTACCGTGTGTCATGTCAGGTTGACGCCAACGCGGTGGTAGTTGAGGGGGGTTTGGGGGTGCGGAGCGGAGGGTTTGGAGGGGGGTTGGGCGAGGGGTCTGGGGGCGGCAGCCTACCATATTGAAAATATAACAATGTAATTAATTATTTAATATTATTAGTAGTTAAATGTTATTTTGCAATCTAGCTGGCAGCCACTGTATATAAAGTGTATACAAAATTTGGGTAAATTGTAATGAAAGGCACACCCGTAAAACGTGGGAAGGTCGTTACAGAGGCACCCGTAAAAAACCTGGGAAGGTCGTTACAGAGAAACCCGAAAAAAACGTGGGAAGGTCGTTACAGAGGCACCCGACAAAAACCTGGGAAGGTCGTTACAGAGGAACCCGAAAAAACCTGGGAAGGTCGTTGCAGAAGCACCCGAAAAAACCTAGAAAGGTCGTTACAAAGGTACTCGAAAAAACCTGGGAAGGTCGTTGCAGAGTCACCCGAAAAAACCTGGGAAGGTCGTTACAGAGGCACCCGAAAAAACCTGGAAAGGTCGTTACAGAGAGGCACCCGAAAAAAACCAGGGAAGGTCGTTGCAGAGGAACCCGGAAAAACATGGGAAGGTCGTTACAGAGGCACCTGAAGAAACCTGGGAAAGTCTGTTTTTTTCATTTCTACACTGATTTGTTACACCTCGACTGATTTGTTACACCTCGACTGATGAGCGCGATTTACTATGGAATCACCCTATTATATTTTTAAATTCTATATAGGAAAAAAATTGCAAACAATTTTTTTTTATTAAGTGTCATTTAATATACTTTTTTTCATAAATTGATAAGCTATAGCAAATCAACACAATTTTTTTTGTATCATATATATTATATTGTAAAAAATTATTTTATTGTCTGCACGCAGCTTTTTTTTATAAATGAAAATATGTCGACATAAAATTATATTTTCACGCATATATATAAGAAATGCCAGCCAAACATAAATGATAAATATTTTAAGTATAGATAATGTGCTTTTCTGCAATGATTTCTTATTGAAATGGAAAAATACATTATATAAAATATACAAGCTGCTTATATTATATGAATAATTTCAAAATAAATAAATTTCGATCATTTTGGATAAATTATATAATATTTGCAAGTATATATAAATCATTTAGATGTCAACAAATTTAATGAATTATATAGATTTCTTCCCTGCGCAAAAAAGCAACGACGAAAAACACAAGATTTGATATGAGATGTATACAATATTAAAAGCATTTTGCCACACAGAAAACATATTAATGGAATCCGCATACTATATATACATAAGTCTATATAGAGCATAATATATACAAAAACATCGCCTAAAAATCTTTTCCCTTTTCGTACTTACATTCATAATATTTTCTTTTAAGTAAATTAGTAGTGCTTGGGTGACTTTTTAATCGAAATGGGTTTTCTTCTAATAAATGAGATTTATCTGTGTGTATATCCTAGATCTCTAGATATGCAAAGTCTAAAATATATAGAATTATATAAAACATAAACTGGGTATTATGGTTTTTAGACGTAAACAAAACTATTAATTTCAAAAAGTAATCCCGACCACGCTTTGCGTTCTATATATGTATGGTGTATACACAAAAATATACTTTGTATATAGAAATGTGTAACTTGCTCGTCTCGGTTTATGTTTTATATAAAATTGTTCCACTGTTCTGTACCGACCAAAAAAAAAATTGTATAGAAGCTGGAAAATGTTTAATTTGAGTTTACATTTTAAATGTGTTTTGTACATAAAATATTTTATGAATTTTAATCTATTTAAGTATATATATAGAAAATTTAAAATATTTCATATTCTTTATGGCAGAATAAAAAATGTAATTATGTAAATTGAATGTTTAAAAAATATGGTAATATAATGGTTTTTTCAATTTTTTTATTTTTTATGCTGTATAAAGGTTATATGCTGTTACATATACTTTTTTGGTGGTGCAATAAATTTCACCAAAAGTTGAACATAATATAATCTGTAACAATGAACATAATATTTTTAAATTATATTATAAGTGCCTGTGTGTAGGTATATTTAAACGTATTAATTTTAACTAAATTTTAAATAAAGTTTGTCGCACAGCCAGCCACCTCCCTAACCCTATGTATAATAATCCTAAATTTTATGTGTTTATTAAATTGTGTGCAGCACTTCTGCCGCCCACCGCCGCACCACCGATGTGACCTATTAATATTATTATTATATAACGATATAGAGAGAGGGATGCAAAATTTTCCCCAAAAACCAACAAAATTAGGCCAACACATTAAAATGTAATACACATTATAATAATATTTAGCAATATATATGCAAAACCATACTATTATTACTATGAGCTAGATGATCATTATAATAATACCTCTGTGTAATCAAATAATAATAATAAATCCATAAAAATATTATATGTTGTGCATAATATGCTTATGTGTGTGCTCAATTTTCATTAGAAATTATATAAATTTCTAGAACTTTTCAAAACAATATTTCCGGTGTTGCAGGCTACGTCACACATAATATATAAAATATTTTCACACAGAAAAGTTTGTTTTCAGAAAGTTTCTTTTTATCATCAGTACATATAGTCGAAGAGCTTTCTGTATATTTAAATATTTGCTCCAAATCTTTTATTATAGAAAAATAATTTTTCTCGTATTATTTGTAGAATTTCTTAATATGATGCATTTTCCTATATATATTTGCACACAAGTATATAGGCTTTTTGTTTGTATATACACTAATTCTAATAAAACTTATTAAAAACATTTTTAATTAATTTTGAAATTTCTCCAATGTATCGTACAGTAAATTTATATATAAAAAAAAGTTTTGTATCGAAATTTTATATTTAAATTAAATAAATTCATGTTTGAAGACCCAAAATTAGCAGTTTAAGGTATATAGTTTGACCACAAAAAAATAAATTTTTTTTTAATTCAGTGGCTTCACGAATAGGTATGTCAAAAAATTGCTATTGTAATAATTTGATCAAAAACTTGGATTAAATTTGGTATCATATACAGTTCGAATTCGAACCGCACGAGAATTAAAATTCCATCGTGTCTATATTATATTAGAAGGAAAAAACATTTGTAAGGTGTTACAACATAGGAATAAAAGTTGAAGTGCTCAGTGTAAAGCATTGCAAAGATATTTTTCTCTCAAAAATACATTCATAGGACCGATCGTACCTGGATCTTATACTCAGCAAATAATAAAAACACTAATACTAGCACACAATTTTTATATAGAAAAAAATGTTAAAAATGTATGTTTAGTGCCGAAAAAGTACTATACGAAAAAGGTGTTGTTCAGAAATTTTTGAATTATTGGTTCGATGCCAATTCTGAATCTCTAAAAAAGCATCCAAACTTTTTACTTACACTCTAAAAAAATCACTCTAATTTAAGCAAAAACAGCGCCAGTTTTTTCGAGTGAATGTATACACTCAAAATTGGGTGAATGTTCTTGAGTGAAATTAAACTCAAAAGATACCGAAAATAATCATATTTTGACAATAATTATTGAGCGAAAACAACTCAAAATATACCGAAAATAAATTTTGACAATAAGTATTGAGCGAAAATCACTCAAAATTAAGTAAATTTAACACAAATTTGATAATGATTTTTGAGAGAAAATCACTCAATATTAAGTGAATTTAACCCAATTTTTGACAATGATTATTGAGCGAAAATCACTCAAATTAAATAAATTTAACCCAAAACAAAACTTATTAAGTGAAAATCACTTAAAATAGAAAGAAATCGCTCAATATTAGATTTTTAATCAATAAATTAGCTAAAACAATCAATCAACTTTCTCATAATTTAAGTCAATTACTTACTATTTGAAATTGTTAACTTTATATTTGAGTTCAATTGATTTAAGGAAAAAAGAAAAAATTTTGACTGAAATATTTTTTACTCAAACGATTTGAGCGAATTTTTGATTGAATTTTGTCGTAAAAAAAGAAGAATTAGATTTCACTCAGGATTGATTATAATTTTTTCACTCAACCTCACTCAATTGAGGGTAAATGTTTTAGAGTGTATATATACTTAAAAAGACTAGAAATTTAACAGCTTTTTATATAGTATGGCAGTTTTTACAAAAAAAAAATTATTAGCAACCATTCCAAATTTATACTCAAAAATATGTTTGCGCGACAATTGATAATGGACCCAACAAAAAACCAATAATGACAAACAATAAACCTGCGGATATCGTGCAATAGGTCGTAAAAATTTAATAACTGCCATTAAATTGAATTCTAAAACTAAAATTTAATAAAACCCACTGCAATAATATGTGGTGGTGAGATAAAAATGCGGACGATTAAAAAACTTTATAAACTCGTTTTTCATTTTATATAATAAAAACCTTTGTGTTTGATTTTTATATAAATTATATTTCTCATTTATTACCTATCTTCTATATATAATAATAATAATGTGAAACTAAAATATATATAAAAGCAAATAAAATCAAAATATATTTTTGTGAAACGCAGAAACTGGTCGCAAATAAAATAAGTACCTACATATAGTTAATTTTCATGTTTTCGGGATTTTATATTTTATAATTAAAATCGTTTTCTACTTATAAAATACAAACAGAAAAAAAAACAGAAAAACAGCTTATTCAACAAAATTTATGTATTTTATATTTTCATTTTATATTTATATATTTTTCCGAAAAACTGTCCAAAACAGTAAAAACAAATATTATATACTGAATTATATATACGTCATAAATATAAGTTCGGTAATATATTATTTTAGATATAATATTTGCAAACACACACAGCGCAAGTAGCTTTAAAGCTTATGACGTACACATAATATTTCATATTAAAAAGTACGTCCCATAATATTTTCTTCTTACTTTTATATTTTGTTATAGATAAAATATTCTATATGTAAAAGTTCTTAAATCATTGTCTATGCGTTAGCCTTATGGTGTTATATAACAATATAGACAAAAAGATCGATATAAGTTTGAGGGAAAATATTGCTGAAGTATTTTTTTGATTTTTAGAAGATAGTTTAGATGCATTAAATAGGGGTTAGAAATGTTTATTAGAATACCAAGAGTTTTCAATTGTTGTATAAATATACAGATTTCTTAACATTTACACACTATTTCGAGATCTATGGTCCATCATCAGTGAGGCTGAAGTATACCATGCATATAACTTTCGATCTGTGTTATAAGTACATTTCGTAATTTTTTCGAATTGTTTTTTTTAATTCAAAGTCGTAAAACTTTTATGTAATACACAGCTATTAAGATAAATTGCTTTTCTCATATAGTTTAACTGTAATACTTCAAGCAATTTGTATGCGATATACAAATAGATAAAAAGCTTTTCTTATAAGTTACGTATTGTTGCGAATAATGTATACCAACTCGTCGTAACACCTTAAATTTATGTACCAACACTGACGTTGCACATTTATCTTGTATCTATAAATATTCAAAATGACTGAAAATAATATTTAAGTAGCAGTGCCGCATGTTCCATAGAAACAAGGGAAGTATTGCTTGCCCCTTTGTTGGGTCTGGTGAATATTCACACAACCGCCTTAACCGAATTTTTTAACAAACTTATAGTTTTGCTTTTCTATTCATTAAATAATCCATATATATATATATGGAGTTTGTATGAAAATAGTACAAGCCTTAATTAAGGTTAAAATGGCCAAATTGCCGAAACCATGTTTTTTCTCGTTTTATGATACCCTGATTCAGAAAAACAAGAAAATAAAAAGTGTCCGTCCGTCCGTCTGTGTGTCAGCAAATTATTATACAAAAGAAAGTTTTACACCTCAGTGGATGGATTTAGCCAAAATTTGGTGAGTAGTGGTCTCAAAGGGACTATATGTCAAAAGGGGGCTCTCATACGATTTTTTTTTATAAAAATAACAGTAAAATATGAGCATATATAGAGAAAGTTTTTTACCAAATTTTGGTGAGGGTAAGTTTTTAGTGGCCGTATACTCTGAATTAAAATTTGAGTCTCTAGGCAAATGTAGAGACAAGTTTCCTTACGATTTTTTATTTATTTATTTTTTTTTTTTTTTAAATTGACGAAAAATATGAGCATATGAGAACAATTTTTACGAGTGGACCTGATGTGTCCAAATTTTATTGAGAGTGATTTTTAGTGGTCCCATACTCTATGAATGTATTTGGAGTCTCTAGGTCAAAGGGTAAGAGAGGCTTCCATACGATCTTTTTTATAAAAATAGCGAAAAATATGAACTAATTGAGAAAATTATGGTTTGTTTCAGTTTTTAAATGTTAAAATTTATTAAAACCAGCATCCCAGGTATACTGGGGGCTCTCGGTCCGATTTTTCAGATAAAAAAAACTAATTGGTCTATTTACTTCCAATCATTTATATTCTGAATACTCTATCTCGCCTCTTTACCAAATGAATTTAAATAAAGTTATGTTAAAAATGGTTTGCTTCATACATGACAACTGAAATTGTGTTCACTGAAACGATACGAAACTACGTGAAAGAAAATGACAAATTTAAAAAATGTATTAAATGTAACCGAAAAGTACTAAAGATCTACTAGAAAAAGTAAAAAATTATGCACTTTTTGCAGTACCACATGACAACTGGAATTTTTACAATCTCGCATACAGTATAGCAAAGCTAAAGTTTGTGTAACTCAAAGAAGTAGGACAGAAAATATTATTAATACGTTAAAAGGAGAAGATATATTTTTGTCATGGCCAATAGAATGAACAATAATTCAAGTACCTTAAATCTCACGCTTCGCCTCTGCTTAAGCACAGTATAAATTTAGGTACTTAGGCAAGTGCTGCTCTTATATTATATGCATTATTGATGAATGGAATATTATTAAACTCAATCTATATGCACCACTAAATCGATTAGAGAAGCAGCTCAGTCTGTGCTGCTACAATATAGCCGTTTTTGTTGAAAGAAAGGATTTGTACCGCTAAAATCAATATAAATGATGTCATTGACAATGAATGATTTATACAATATGATATATATTGTGTATCTTGAATGTTTTGAAACAAATGACTTTCCTTATATATAACTAGGTATGTATATAAGCGCATCATCCTAAGACAAAATACATTGTGCCATCTCAGGAAGATGGATGCACATCGTATAGGATGAAAGGTGTTATATAATGTTCGCAAAGTATCTTAGTGTGGTTATATTATATATAAAAAGGATTTATTGTCAACTGAGATTAAATATATGCTCAAGTAGGTGCACATTGGATATATTGACAATAATTGACAGCATATATGCAAAAGCTTTAAAGTATTAACACATTTGCGATTGCTGTAATATGGATAACATATACAGTTTAATGAAATTTGATTAATCGCACTACAATTTATCTCATATGCCAGTGTATTCGTTCATTTTTTTCATCTTAATCAAAGAATTCAAATTTTTAAGAAATATTTCTATTTCGATGCCATATAATAATAATCTACAATCGATTATAAATCTTATAATATAAAATAGCTCACAAAATCTAACTGTGGAATTGACT
>JANSTW010051201.1:0-12574 GCA_027564275.1 Diadocidia ferruginosa
TTTTCTGAAATTTTATTTTAAAATTTAATTATAACAATTTTTCTATGAGTCTGTCACGAAAAAGTAGGATTTTTTTTCTTTTTTTACATTTTTTTGTACTAGTAGTTCCGGGACTCATCGTTAATCGCTGTAGGTCGGTATCAAGCAGTATTAATATGAATAATATTTTTAATAAATTTTTATTTCGAAATATTTTTTGACTAGTATAAATCTAGGTGAATATAATATTATTAAATATTAATTACAACTTATGGAAGTATAGAACTTTGAAATTAAAGTTTTTTCATAGAATTTATAGAAGCATAAATAATAATACATAAATAAAAACTAAATCATATTACTTAAAAATATTCTTTTTTTTTGTAGGACCAATTAGCGATGCAATTATAATGAAACCAAGAGGACAATATACAAAATTTGAATAAAGAAAGACAAAAATTATTTTGAAATGAATCAATATACAAACAATGATAAATTAAAATAAACAAAAAAGGCATAAAACAACATAATAAGTACATAAAACTACAAAAACAAGCTTCCGTCATCAGCTAAAGCCGCATTATTATATATTATTGCTACTCGCGTTTAAAGCACCACTTTACACAGAATACTGCTTTATATAAAGTTTATTTACAAATTTGTTCAAAATTAAATGTTCCACAAGAAACAATGTAATGTCTTAAGTATAACTAAAACTGCTGATTTTAAGTGGAAACCGTCATGACCGGAAGTGAGGTAAATTTATTTAATAATATTTTTAACGTTTTTATGTTATTTAATTAGTCTACCTTTTCCGTTTATATTATTACTTCTGTTTGATATTTATTGAGTTTTCCTGTATGCATACAGGTATTCTATAATAAGTGAGTTAAATATAATTAAGCTTTTTACAAATTAGAAGAGTTTTTTCTATCAAAGTATACTAAACTTATATTTTGTCTAGAGTCTAGAGTCTAGACTATTATAATTATTTATTACACAGGGTGATTCATAGGTATATGTGCATACATTTTAGGGAGTTATAGGTGGCCCCTAAATGAAAAAAATTAACGTTCTATGAGTGTCCGATTAATCGCAGCCCCACCGATTTATATAGAGCAGGTTTTTCTATTTTTTCGAATTTTGATAAGATAGCTATATACTTAATCAATTTTATCATCGAAGATACTTACGATAAAATGCCAAGCTATGACCAGGGCCCGTTCTTCGGCATTTAGGAAAATTCATAATTTTGTAAATAATTGGCGGCATTTTGGATTTTGTAAGAATTTTAGGCGGCATTTCATTTTGTAAGTTAATTGCTCAATCTTTAAGTAAAATTAAATGATTTAGCGCGCTCTCACAATCACAGCTTTCGTTTTTCAGTTTTCATTTAATATCATAGTGTACTTCTGTCAAACTAATTTTTTTTAATTTGATTGTGCGAGCTTATAAGCAATTCAGTCAAAGCTATATCATATATATAAAATATATGAAGGTTTTGATTCAGTACAATAGAAATTTTGTTAACTGAAAACTGAAAACTGAAGACTTGCGAGAGCGCCCTTAGTTATGTCGCGAACGAACTTATATTATACAATTAAATTGCAATTTTCATTGTATTTACGCCCGCGCCGCCCGTTACGCGTATTTCATAAAATTTATTTCTATATTGAAAATTTATTACAAACATTATTTATTTAATAGACCAATTATTAATATAGCGATTCCATGATCATTTTCAAACCAATACTAATTTCTATCCGATTTTAATTTTATTTTGTAACTATCATATAAAAACAAAATTTGTTTGTTAGTAATATTTCATCTATAAAATACATTATTGATATTAATCGAATTATTAAACAAAGTGAATAAAATAACGTATAAAATAGTCAAATCTAGCCCAATTTCATGATCAAGCACAGTGCGAAAATTATTAAAAATGATTTATTTGAATGAAGATGAATAAAAGATATATGCGTGCACCCAGGACTCATTATATTGAATATACTGTTGAAATTAAATTTTGCGCCTTATATATGCATCTCAAGCTCCTCCCATTTGATAATTTGATGATGTCTGTAACGCTAAATCGTATTTTTACCTCTGCGAAAATGCTCTCAACGTGTTAGCTGTGACAACATTATCCCAGCAAAAATTTACAGCTAAAAAATAGCTGGTTAATGTTGTTTTTTTTAGTTGTGAGAACGTTCTCCCAGCAACAGTTAACATGGGCGCCCGCTGAATTTAGATCTTAATAATCTTACCAATCTGAATAATGTCAACTGTGTAAGTTGGTATTATTAAGATTATAATAATATGTCTAATTATGACACAAACAATATATTATGTAAAAAACCTAACTAATTTAATTTAATTTTTAACTTTTTAGGGGCTACGATGCACCTGCAGGGGCTGACTAGCCTGCAGGTATACTATTCAAACCTGGAGGCTTTTACGCAAGCAGCACTTATATTAATTTTAGCCGTTGCAATTGTCGTTTCAAATGTGCTTATTATAGCGACAATCGTAAACTTTCGAGGTAATAAATAAATAAGAATAATTTAATATATTTACAATTTTCAAATATTTGATTCCTTTAATTTTACAGTGGGTCCATCAGAGGTAATCAACCACTATTTACTATCATTAGCTGTTGCGGATTTATTATGCGGTGCATTAATAGTTCCATTGTCCGTCTATCCGGCGTTGACGGGCAAATGGCTATACGGCGATTTGGCGTGTCGCTTTGTTGGTTACCTCGAAGTGACGTTGTGGTCGGTGACCGTTTACACATTTATGTGGATATCGGTGGATAGATATTTGGCTGTTCGTAAACCGTTACGTTATGAAACAGTTCAAACAAAAACTAGGTAAGATCTTTTGACAAAATACTATTACAATAACTGGGGATAATGTTAATTTCTTAAGTAATAAGCCTTGTATTGTTGTCTTTTTGTAAAAACAAATATTTGCTTATATTCAACAATATTAAAAGCGGATCTAGAACCAGCTATGGGAGCGTTAGAACCTAGTATGGATCATATATATACATCTGGTGAGATTCCAACCGCTTGGAGAGAAGGCCTATTGAAGAAAGGAGACCTCACATGGATCAGACGATTCGAAAAGAAAAATCTATTTTTAGACGTTGTAGATTGTGTGTTGATCATATAAAAATCACAAAGCAATCACAAGCATACCATTCGTTCCGGAATTAGACAAGCATGTGTTTTTCACCACTTTTGTTCCTACTCGTCTTAGATTGGGTTATGTGGCAATTTAATACCACAACCAGTGGTATTCATTGCACTTTCGGATTTGAGAAGATCGGCATCTGTCTATTATCACATACTAGGGCAGATATGGAGGGGAAACTACTACACTGCGACTTGTCAAAGATGTAGAAAGTTGGATAAAAAATCAACATCGAGAGGACAAAACTTCTTAGGTACAATAAATACCACAATGGTATACTCTTGTCATTGGCAAAAAATAATAAATAATTTGTTGAAAGCCATAAAACAAGAGATTTTGGTGCCGAAAAACCGACGCGACGCGGATCTGACGAACCGAATTCAAGCAAGCTTTTGGTATATGCTCGGAAGCATGTGTATAAGTCACCACAGATCTCACTAAATGTATACATTAGAATATTCAAGAGGAACTGCCTGTCTCTCTTTCTATATGCCTAAATGGTTGTTAAACTTGAAAAATGACTAACACCATCGAGTCATGCATCTAAGTTTTTAACAACTTGAGAAGCATTTTAAAAATATTCCATCCAAATGTAATCTCTAACCAAGATCTATGCGAAAAACCGAAGTTGAAAGCTAGCAATAATAAGACGACCAAGTGATGACATACACAAAGGCGGCGCTTGTTTGGAATTCGAAAGGAACCCGCAGAAGAGGAAGACCTAAATCTTCGTAGCGCCAAATGATGCTGCAGGAAGTCGAAGCCGAAGGAAAGAACTTTAACGTAGTGAAGGCTTTAGCAATAAATTACTTACGTTCGATGCAATTGCTCCCGGGCTATATATGGAGTAAAGGACGAGATGATAAATATTTAATTAAATATTCAATTTTTTGATCCAATACCTTTTTTGCGTTTCCTATTCATTAAAAAAAATCCATAGGTATATTTGGAATTTGTATGAAAATAGTTAATTATCAAAATGGTCAAATTGCCGGGACCATGTTTTTTTCTCGTTTTATCATGCCCTGATTCAGAAAAACTAGAAAATAAAAAATGTCCGTCCGTCCATCCGTCAGCAAAATATCAGACACAAGAAAGTTTTGCACCAGTCGAGGAATTTGGCCAATTTTTGGTGAGGATGAGTTATTAGTGGTCCCATAGTCTGGGATTGCAGTTGGAGTGTCTAGATCAGAGATGAGGGGGGGGGGCTCCCATACGATTTTTCTTCTTCTAAAAATAGCCGAAAAATATGAGCATATACAGAAAGTATTTTACCAGTAGACGGATTCAGACCAATTTCGGTAAGGGTGAGTATTTAGTAATTTCATACTCTGAATTGCATTTTAAGTCTCTAGGTCAATTGGGAAGGGGGGCTCCCATACGATTTTTTTGTTCTAAAAATAATCGAAATATATGAACATAAGTATAGAGAAAGTTTTTGTAGACGGATTTGGACAAATTTTGATAAGGGTGAGTTATTATTGGTCCCATACTCTGGGACTGCATTTGGAGTCTCTATAGGTCCAAGGTTAAAGGGTGCTCACATATATGATTTTTTTTCTAAAGATGGTCGAAAAATATGAACATATAGAGAAAGTTTTTTGCCAGTAGACGAATTTGAACCAAATTTGGTAAGGGTGAGTTTTTAATCAGCCAATACTCTGAGATTGCATTTAAAGTCTCTAGGTCAAAAATAAAAGATGGCTTTTTGGTTGGGGCCCTTATTATGTTAGAGTTTAGTATGGTACAATTTAGTGTTTACATTATTTTTTATTCTAAACATTTTTTAAAAACATTTTGTATCTTTTTAGATGCCAATGCTGGATGGCATTCACGTGGATATCATCAGCGCTATTATGTTGTCCACCGTTATTGGGCTACAGTGATCCAATCTTTGATCAGGATGCCTATATTTGTAAATTAGATTGGGGCAATATGGCAGCATATAGTGCCACATTAGCTATACTTGTTTTAGGACCCAGTGTAATATCCATAGTGCACAATTTCGGTTATATATTTATTATGATACGAAAATTAAAGTCCGGTGAACCGATACACGATAAAGAGTATGCAACAGCTTTAGCCGAAAATTTAGCCAATCCAAGTCATGCAATGTCATTTGCATTAGTATTTTCATTTTGGGTATCATGGTTCCCATTTATTACGATTCGAATCTATGAACTAATATTTGGCGACGTCAATGTACCGCTGTTACACTTTGGCATTGTATGGTTGGGTGTGCTAAATTCATTTTGGAAAGTGTTAATTATAACCACAATGTCACCACAATTTCGTTTAGCATTACGAGTATTTTGCTTGACAATATTTTGTAAAACAAAGGGACGAATGCAAGCCGAACTTATTGGTCTAGATCCGGACGATTAACACGAATAAAATAACTCAAAAACAATTGCAATAATTAAATTGTGTATACAGAAGCCACAGGCTTTTTATGCAACAAATCAATATAGATTATATACATAAACAATTACCTAAAATGAAATACTTAATTTCATTAATTAGTTTTAAATCGCGCGATAGTTTTAAAATTTAAAATCTATATTTATTTTAACTATTAAAAAATAATATTTTTTTTTAGATTTAATTAAATATATTTATATATAGAAAAAAACGAATGAATTTTGACGCTTTAAATAAATTCGTAAATATATTATTAATTAATAATTATAATTAAAAACTGTATGAACAATTTGAAAAAAACTGCAGAAAAACAATTTAAAAACACATGAATAGAGAAAAATTTAGTAAGAAAAAAAACTGTCGCATTACATTTACATTTCATTGGAGATAACATTTCTCATTTTTAAAACGAAATAAATTGCAATTAAAAAAAAAATGGAAAAACACAATTAATCGACTTCTTATAGTAAGCCAAATTTTATATTACATATATTGCGAAAGTGCACTTAAGTCACCAGCTTAAATGCGCATATTTTTTTGTTCTATAAATAACAAACTATATAAGTATATTATATTCAAATTCTCTAAAATACATAATCAATTAACACTTAACTATATATTCAAGTATAAAATGTAAGTAAAATATTTAAAGTACTTTTCTGGATATATTCGACAGTTTAGCAAAAAATATAAAATCAATAACTATATATGTAATAGAAAAAGTAATTTAAAAAAAAATGCTCAGACATTACTAACTTTTAGGTTATAGAAACATTTATTATAATATAAAACAGTATTTAACAATTTTCAGGGCTTAAATATATTAATTAAAATTAATACAACTAAAAATATATTAAGACTCAAATGAGTGAGATTAAAAAAAACACACAGAGAAAAAGTTAAAAAAAACTATTTAAATCAAATTGTTTTTAAATAATAAAAAAATGTCGTTAGTAGAGTTAAAAACAATAATTTATTAACGCTTTAAATTAAAATACACTACCGGTCAAAAGTTTAAGCTAAAATGCTTTTGAATTTTACTCAAACAATTAACATATAAGTATACCAATCTAGTTATTCTTTATAATATCTTTAAATATTCATCTCGTAAAGTGCTGTATTCCTCAGCTAAAATCTTAAATATAAAAATAAAGAACGTTTGAAAAAATCGGATGAAATTCGGATCATGTGTACATCGCCTAAAACACTGCAAAGATTCATAAAACGAGTATGAATACGCTAAGATGGAATTTGCCTTTTTATACAGGAGAAAGAAAGATAATCAAACAAACAATGGCATGAAAAGAAATTGAATTATGGACACTGTCAAATAGAGGGTGTTCTGTAGGGGGTTTCCTGAAATTGTTATGCCAGCTGACAAGACTATCCTCCATACTTTCTTTTCAACCAAAGATACATTATCATTGTATCCACAGCTTTCAGGGTCTTTATTCTAAAATACTTACTGATGGATCATTTATCCTAGCTCGGAGCATATAATATCTTACAATCTTGTCGACACTGTCGGAGTGGAATTTTAACTTCTATTCTGACAGCCAGGCGGCCATTGCGCACGGAGAGAAAATATCAGACTTATTATACTTGGATCTAGTATATTTGTTATCGATTTTGCTTCTACTTTTGATTTGCTTGATTCACTAAAACTTTAAATTTGACTTGATATATTAAATTTTGGTATACAATACTAAATTTGAGTATATAATACTAAAAAAAATGGAGATATTTAGCAATTTCTATAGTACTAAAAATTAAAATCTAGTATTAAATTCTAAATTGTGTAACTTTTGTTTTTCTAAAAATTAAGAAATATTTGTTTGATTTATAAATTTACTTATATATATATTATATATACTAAATTTTAGTATACGATACTAGATTTTAGTATACAATACAAAATTTTATTATATACAATATACATATAATACTAAAATTTTATTTGGTTATTTTTGTATTTTTATTACTCTATACTAAAATCTACTCTTTAATTCTAAAAATTATTAAGAACTTTATACTTGATATTAGAAACCTAATATCTAGTTTTTTTTTCAAGATCTAGGCTGCGTTCCGAAACTAAACAATGTTTGTTTAAAATGGCTTATTTAACATGGATAACATTGACAGACTTTACTGTGAATGCTTATTTAACATGGAAATATAAAATCAATAACTCAAAAAAATCAGCAACTCAAATTATAATTCTAAACGTAATGTAAAAAATAATAATTTTAAATGTCAATGTTTGGTAAAAAAAATAATTTCCTTTTGCATTAATTAAAACTAAAAATAAAACAATCACGTAAATAAATTGTATTACACCACACTAGCAGCAAAGCAATCTTCCATTTTTATAATTATTTCACCATAAAATATATAAATGTCGAATTGCTTATTTGTAGTTATACTACCCGAGGTACAATTGAAAATAAACCATATTTTATCCAAGTAAACTTAACTTTATCTAACATTGTTAGTTTCGGAACGCAATGCTGTCAGTTTATTTCGCTTATTAAATAAAATTTTAGTTTTTGAACGACGTTTCGCTTAATAAGCAATGTTTAGTTTCTGAACACATCCCATAGTATAATGTATTTAAAAAAAACAATATATACTGATATTTAAATTTATAAACTTAATATTTCTAGTATTTTGATTTGATAAAAATTAGAAATATCAAAGAGTAATTCTCTTGCTATTTTAATACAACAAATCAATCCGAATTATTTGGGTGCCAGGACATGCCAGTGTAGAAGGCAATAAAAAGCGGACGAACTGGCAAGGCATGGGCTTGCATGCTATTTTGTTGCCTCTTACCAGTTCTTGGAGTGTCTAACTAATGGTGCAATCTGCCAGTCGGAAAAAGCATCAAGCGCGATGGAATGGATACATACTAAGATCTTCCTCAATTAGATATTTGAGAAAACAACTAAATCTATTCTTATATTATCTTACAAAAAATATAAGGATAACGCCATAACGTAGTAAATAAGCACATGCGAAAAATGGGGTTGACCGATGATTATGTTTGTAGATTTTGCTTAGAGGACGATTTGTGACATTTGTCGTCCAAGGCGAAATACTTTTGACAGACCATTTACAGTTAGGAGAGCTGTCAGAAATGAAAATTACCAATGTTCCAGCTTTTATTGAAAAGACTGGCTACCTAACAGGTTAAAAACATGATGAGGGAGAGCACAATAGACAATAATGTCTGAGTGCCTGTTTTTCAGAGTACATGTGACTCTAAAAAAGAATCGCTTTGCTACAATAATTCACTCAAAATACAAAGAGGTAAAATGAATGTTTTTCGTATTGATCATCGCAACGGTGCTATAAAGATTCTTATATAAAATGGTTTAATTCCAAGAATATCAATCGACTTACATACATAGGTCGAATAGCATACTGAGTATAGACATATTAACAGTAATTGTAGCATTATACTCAAATTTATCGTAAAAATTTGCTTCAAAATCCCAGGTTTTCTAAGTACAAAATTGGCGAGAAACTTCTTTTTGTAATGAAAAACAAAAGTAAAAACAGCATATTTTGAGTGAATCCTATTAGTATTCCTTTGCTCGAAAGAATTTTTACAGTTGCGGGCTAAATTTGAGTAGTATTAAAAAATTAAAAATTTGAACTTAAACTTTTGACCGGCATTGTAAATTTGAAATATATTATATAAAAATTAAAAAAAAATAGTCGGATATTTTTTTGTTCGGAAAAAATATTTAAAAAAAAAATAGAAACTCGTGAAAGTTTATTATAATACAAATTATAGAACGAATTATGTAGAATTTTTTTAAAATCTCGCTTAATAAATTCATATTTTTGAAAAATCATGTAGAAAATTAAAATGGTTACATTCATATAGTTTAGAAAAATCATAGCAAAGTGAATATTGAAATTTAAAAACAAAATGATTTTTTTAACGTATTGTAGCAAAAGTTTTTCATTTATATTTTATTTAGATTTTGTATAATGTTTTTTTGTAACGATTTAGAGTTTATACGGTTGTTAATTATTATTATTAATTCCCTAAACTATATTCGAATATAATTATTATCGAAGTTGTAATATTATTCTAATCACAGCGAAAACATTTTTATTGTTTAGTTTTATTATATTGTGTTATATTGAAGTTATGTAACTTTACAAAAATTTATTTTGTAAGGGAAAAAATTAATTTATATTAAGGTGATAAAAAAGCAGAATTTATGTTATTACATAGATTTTATGGAGCTAATAAAAAGGAGAAACATATAAATTTCGATAAAAGAAATACGATACAGTGGAAAACAAATATAGTATGGAAATATGCAAATGACAAATGTATATTTCTTATATTATAATATAGTTACTTTGTGATAGCTTCTATTATTTAATATTTTAATATGAATTATGCAATTATAGTTTTTAAATGATTTACTATTAATCATTATTTAAGTTTAATCGTCAAAAATTAAATTAAAACAAACAAATGATTCAAATAATGAATGAACGTTGAAGTAAGTTAAAAGAATAATAAATAACATTTGAATGGTTTATTGGCAACTTGTTTATTATAATTATGGGGCTTAGCGCGTGGTATAAACAAGATTGTAGCAAATTTAATGTTTATTTAAAATCTATTCGAGATCCATCAGTAAAATTGTGATTCTGCTTTTACTAACTTTTGAAATTTAATACAGATTCATAATATGGCATTCCTTATCCTCAGCTTTAGCTTTCTTTATCGATGTTTTAAATACGTGTCTAAAATTGAAATATAGGAAAATTTGCCATTTGAAGGGTTTTTGTGAAAAGATCAAAAGAATAGTAAAAGTACCCATCAAAAATCATAAATTAAATCATAAAAATTATAATTGCATACTCCGTCAGGTTTAAATTTATTAATTTGTTCTTGTACAATGCGTAAATCTGAAATGTCAGCGAATATATATGGGAAATTGGCAATGTTGCACTAATATTTTATGATTGTTTTTAAGAAATTTCTAAGAATGCACAAATATCTAATATTTTTTTATATTATTATTAAATGTTCAATAAACTATAATTTTCTTTTAGACGTATTTATATAAATATTATATAAGTATATGGTTATTTTTTTATAATTCGATTAATTTATAAGTTTGTGTATAGATATAATATTATATAAATGTATATCTTTAAAATTCGAGTTCCAAAATATTTAATAAAAATAGCACACCCCAAGAATCCATATACGTCACCCAATCCGTCTTTGTTATCTAAATATTAAAAAAAAAATTGAAGAAACAAAAAACGACTCGAATGAACATTTTTTTCTATAAACTTAGAATCATTATAGTATGAACTTTTAATAATAAAATGTATAAAACTGAAATAATTCTATATAAAAATAAATTTACTTAATTTCAGCATATATATAAACGTTCTTACATAATAAAATAATATATAGAAATTGCTAGTAAAAAAAATACTATAGAAAAAACAAACGCTATATATATGATAATATGTTGATTATAAAGTAAAAAACAAATGTTTAAAAGTTTAAAATTGTATACTCTTACTAAATTATCTCATTAATTAAAATACTCTTAAAAGTTTGGTAAAAAAAATGTAAACAAATTTGTAGACGCTTCCGAAATTTCAATAAACTAAAAAAATTCATTTAAAAATGTTTTTAATTAAAAAAATTCATCGCACAATAATTTAATCAATCAGAATAACACAACACCAAGATTGTGATGAATTAAAAAAAATAGCTTTATTACGTGGCATGAAAAAATGTCCTAAAGCTTTATTATTATTATTATTCTTTACCAATTTTGTATGGTCTTTTCTGGTGGTCTCTTCTCTAAAAATACCGTAGGTTGCAACCAGGAACCAGGATCATCAGCAGGATTTCTTGCATGGTCGCTGGCAACGCTAAGTGTCTAATGACATCAAAAGAGGTCAAGATAAATTAAAAAAAGAAAATAACGCTAGCTTTCCGATGAGAAAGCTAATGGGAGTTTTTATCCCTAAATTTAATAAAAAATCATGATCTTATTATCTTATTATATTTTATGTTAAAATTACAAAAGTATAATAATAAATGTGCTGTTGAGATTTGGTTGATATGAAAAATCTGCCATTGTGTATGGCACTGACGACGAAATTGAAACATTCAAACTCAGACATTTTGAATATCAGTTAAGCGATGACACAACAGATTAATGTTAATAAAATTATCATCAACAAATATTTATAATTCAATAATCTTCACAATTTTACACAAACGTTCAACCTCCTCCCTTTTGAAAGGGCTCCCTCTTTAGTTTACACAACAAAAATCTTCAATTTATCCACCTTTCAATTATTTATAGGTGTTGCATCAAAATATTGCATTTTAAAACTTTTGTATACAAACTTAAAACCCCTCCACTTCCCAAAGATAGCATTATACAAAAAAGTGTGTATTGAGCCGATAAACTAAATTTTATTCAATTGATATTTAAAAGGGATATACGTACAATGTACAGTGTACAAATTTGATATTTTTATTGGTTAATAAACCTAAAGGTCGACGCACAAAAAATGTGTCAACCGGTCGTTAATATACTGTTGAAAATTAGAGAATATTATTAATTATAAGTTGCGTGTACAGCTTTGACGGCAATCTAAGCATATATACTGAAATCAATAATCTCAAAAGTGTGATGTTACACAGAGTTGATATACAGAGATAGTTTGGACACTGATGAAGTTACGAGAACTGAAACCAACTCGAACATCGCTGTTTAACCCATATTTTTGAGATAAAGATTCACAATATATGAAAAAATGTATAATAAAAAATGACATCAATTATCTATATATATAAAAATGAATGTTTGTATGTATGTATATATATATGTATATGACTTATAGACGCCTAAACTGTCTATTGGATTTTGCTCAAATTTGTAGGATCTAATTTTTTAGACTAGAA
>JANSTW010051212.1:0-12573 GCA_027564275.1 Diadocidia ferruginosa
TGCTAGAAGAAAAGTCTAATAGTTTAGAAGTTATTTGAGTTCCTCCGTACCTTTACCTTGGTAGCGGGCCCTCTTAATTACATTTTAGAAATTAAAAAAAAAAGAAACTACATTCTCTAAGCCGCAAGAGCGACTAATCAAAAAATTTTGTTCATTAATTAATAATATAATAAGAATTTATCAATTAATAAATGTATTCCATTGAAATTAACAAAATTATATTTAAAAAAATGAAATTTAGGAACAGGCTAATCGGTCAACAAAAAGTGAATACTTTTGTAATCAGCATGGATCGGTAGTTATCGTCACGACTTTGTGTTTACGAGGTTCAGTTAATTTTTCGTGAATCGTCGAAAATGTCCGTATATTTTATAAGCTTTCATACTTTCTATAATTTTTCGCAGATTGGTTGTAAATTTTTGCGATTTTAGATGATTTTTTTATTTAAATTGCTCTATAAGAAAATTTTCTCTATGAATTATTGTTTGTGTTATCTAATCTATATTTGTGGGATATTAATAAACTAATTGTTTACAAGATTATCGTATGAGTTTATATTTTGCTAAAATTTTCATTTCGTTTAGTAATTGTAATTCTTTCAAGAGATTCATAATAATAGTTTAAAATTAGATCAACAGCATGATTTCGGACGATCATAGTGATTCATTGGGGCAGGTTGTTTCATTTGACGAGTGTGGTAAGCGAAGGTCTATAGAAAAAGGAAATTATTGACATAATATCCGGTTATCTTCTGTTATAGTGTCACTTATTTGATCGAAAATATTTGCAGATGTTGTATGAATAATAGTTAAAAAAAAACAACATTAATTTTAGATTCAGCAGGCTGATTAAACACAACCGAAAACTAAATTACTTATTTGTCCTTATTATATATTTATTATGTGCCTCAGTATACAGCCTTTCAAACAGTGATTTAAAAAGCATAGGGGCGAACGAACACCCGCTGTGGACATCCCTGTGTAACCGTTACTTTCGCTTCGGTTTCACTATTGTTGTGTGTAATCAATGAACGTCCCGCCATAATGTTGGAATATATCCAAGCAGGGCCCGAAAATTCTCTCGAGAAATGGAGCAATAAGTTCTATTCCCTATCTCATCATCACCGGGTATAGACCATGTCTGGACCAGGCGATTTGTATAGATCAAAGGACTCTATTGCCTTTGTTTTCTAGTTGGTATACATTTTTACAAAAAGAAAGAAATAATAGTGAATTACTTACCGTTACTACCAAATTTTTCGTATTATCTAATTCAGTCATCTTGGCATTAAATTTGCTCTTAATATTATCAGTTTTGACTTCCAGCGCGATTGTCATTATGTATAATTTTTACCTAAAACATAAAATTACCAGCATATATTAAAATTGAATGTATAAACTGCTATTATATAATGAATCATATTATCTCATTTGTAGTTATTAGTTATAATTATGAAGTAAACGTTTTTAGTTACCTCGCTAGTCCCTCTTTCAAGCATATCGGCCCGGTATTTGTTATTTTCAATAATATTCCAAAATTACAATTGTGTTCTTGAGTATCCAGATTATATTTCTAATTATAATCGTCATCAGCAACACAAAGGTTGGATTTGGATAACATCGCTACATCGTGTTTGTTTGTCAAAGCTTCAATCGTTTAAATCCGCAATTAGGTGATTTCACATATTATTATGATCCCCACAGAAAGTTATCTAATGGTGTAAAATTACAAGATCTTAGTGGCCAATTAACATGACCTGTTCTTGAGATGCTTGGGTCCAATCTTTTCTAATATCTTTTAACTTGTAGGTTTTTGAGATACGTTTCATGATACCAAACACTACTCTTTTCTTTCCCTTTCGTTCGAAAAACCGAGTAACCACTGAATAATATTTATAACACTGACTTCCATATTTAAATGACTTCCATGACTTCTATATGACTTCCATATGACTTTCATATGATTTTCATGACTTACATAACTTCCACATGACTTCCATATGACTTCTACATGATTTCCATATGATTTTTTATGACTTCCATGACTACCACATGACTTCTATATGACTTCCATGACTTCTATATAACTTCCACATGACTTCTATATAACTTCCATATGATTTTCATGACTGCCGCATGACTTCCATGACTTCCATATGATTTTCATGACTGCCATGACTTCCACATGACTTCCATGACTTATATATGACTTCCATGAGTTCCATAGAGGTGGTCATCATCGTGTCCTTTACTCCAAAGCGAGGGAGCGTAGGGACCATTTTTTTCCCATTTTTTATCTGACTATAGTGGAGTGTTGTAAGCAACTCGCACTAGCCATATTTTTTGGTGATCAGTGGGGCTGGTTTTTACACTATTTGAGGAACAATATCAGTTAATGCCATATAGGCGGACCAACGGCTTTAAGTGACTTCCGAACCACTGCGATCGATTTTTATTTAAAAAAAAACCTGCGAATGAAAGGTGATATACCAGTTGTGAAAATTTTTTGACCCAGCCGAGTCTCGAACCCGCAACATCTTGGACACAAAGCCGAGACGCTACTCACTTCTCTATGCTGACTACCCGAGGGGGTAACCACTAGAAAAATATTTAATTTATCCCACTGACTTCCATATTTAAATGACTTCTATACTTCCACTTCCATATGACATCGATGACTTCCATAAGACTTCCATGAGTTCCATAGAGGTTGTCCCAGGACTTCCATATACGAGTATCCCCGAGAAGGTAAAAACTTTGAAAAATATTTATCCCACTACCTTCCTTCCATATTTAAATGACTTCTATGACTTCCATTACTTCCATATGACATCCATGACGTCTATATAACTTCCATAGAGGTTGTCCCATGACTTCCACATATGAGTACCCCTTCGCGAAAAACACTAACATTTAGCGCTTATACTTCGCTTTCGGATGAGGAGGTAGAACTGAAGTGCAGATTCTCCGTTTTTTCACAGGTAATAACATTTTAAGATTCTGGTTCAAATTGTAAAAGATAGTAAAAGCAGTTCCGCTATGCTATGGGTGCTCTCGGACCGATTTTTTTTCACAAAAGATTACTTTAAAAACAATAAACAATCAACAATAATAATTAAATTCTTTTTTCCAGACAACAGCGTCAAAGAACTGATCGAAGCGGCCATAAAGGTGCGCAACAATGCCTACGTTCCGTACAGCAATTTCAAAGTTGGCTCGGCATTGCGCACAACAACCGGAGAAATTTTCACCGGCTGTAATGTGGAAAATGGTGCCTACAGTCCGTCAATCTGTGCCGAACGATCGGCCGTAAGTAAGGCGATCAGTGAAGGGTTTCGTGACATAGCCGCCATAGCTGTCGTTGCCTATCAAGAACAATCGTTTACCACACCATGCGGCGTGTGTCGACAATTTTTGTCCGAATTTGCTGCCAAAGATTTTCCCGTTTATGTGGCAAAACCATCGCCAAATCGAGTGTTGGTCACATCAATCTATAAACTGTTGCCGTTTAGTTTTGTGCCAATAAAGCCGGACTTTTAATTTTATTGTTTCAAAAAACAATCGACCGAAAAGCTAATGATTCTATTTATTTAAATTAATTTTACTAAACACCAAAGAGTGCAACTTGAGAATTTAAAAATAACCACGCAAATATAAATGAATAATTTTGAGTTTTTTTTGCTTAAGAATAAATATATTAATTATTAAGCGAATTTCGCTCAATAATTTTAAGTGCTTTTAGCTCAATAATTTAATTATTCCACACATATTTTGAGTCTCTTTGCGCAATAGTTTCGAGTGTTTTTCGAACAATATTTGAATTAATTTTCATATATTTTCTCAAAAATGTTAAGGACTTTTCGTTTCAAAAATTTAATTTTTTTTTATTATTAGATTATTGTTTCTTTTTACTCAATAATTTTGAGTTATTTTTTGCTCAAGAATAAAATCATTTTACATTAAGCAATTATTTTGTATTAATTTTAAGTGATTTTGGCTCAATAATTGAATTATTATCTATATGTTTTAAACGTCTTCAATAATTGTTAGTACTTCCAAAATCAATAGATAAATTATTTTCCATTTATTGATTTCCGCTCAATAATTTTGAGTCGTTCTCACAATAATAAATGGTTCCTCATTTATTTTGATTGCTTTTGTTCAATAATTTTAAACATATCTTACTCAGTGATTGAATTATTCTTATATATATATATATTTTGAGGGTTTTAACTCAAAATAAATATTTCTTGCTCAATAATTAAGTTATTTTCCATTGAGTGATTCTCGATTAATAATTTTGAGTGTTTTTTAATTAAAAATTGGATCATTTTTCATAAATATATTAAGTGTTTCGCTCAATAATTTGATTATTTTGCATATATTTTGAGAACTTTTCGGTCAATAATTTGCAGTACTTCATATTTTCCATTTATATTTGAGTGTTTTTTCTAAATAATTTTGAGTACTTCTCGATTTTTTCTATTTCTTTTTCAATATGTAATTTTGAGTGTTTTTATCAATTTTTTAAAAATATATTTTGACTTTTGAGTGCTTTTCATTCATGATGACGTGTTATCTTTTGTGTTTTCACTCAACAAATTTTCATATTTTTAAAAGTTTTCTGCTCAATAATTGAAATATATGATTTTTAGTACTTTTTGCTAAAAATGTTTTGAGTATTTTTGTAATAATAAATTAAACTTTGCAAATATTTTGAGTGTTGCTCAATATTTTTGATTCTTTTTCGTATTCTCCATCATATATTTTGAGTGATTTTCGTAAGTTTTTTTTTAATTCTTTATAAAGAAGAAATAATTGAGACAAAAAAGGGCAGTTACCTTTCTAATAAATAAATTTCATTAAATAATGCGCCATCTACCAACAAGTATTTTGGACTCTATCAAAAAATTTGACCTTGAGCCACTTTTTTTTTAGAGGGTCACAGTTTTAGCCTCTTTTCTGGTTAGTTCAACCGATTTTTCGTTTCCTACGCAGGTCGAGTTGTTGGAACAGAGAGTATTTAACAGCCTTTTATACTCCTCGATCATTTTCGAGGAGGTGAGTAGATTGCTAAGAGCCGTTCCACTCCGACGAACCAGTCCCAATCATTGACTCACCCACTCTTACAAGTGCGAAAGTTTCTGCTTGAATGGGGTAATGATACTTTCGGAATGCAGTTTACAGTGCAGTGAATCTATCAACATACAATCAAAGAGAAACGACCCTTGAGGATATCTTCGCGTAACCCTTACAGTGGTCCTGTTTTCGCTGCTAAGGTCAGTGAGCAATACATCTTACCACAGTGTTATCCCCACCCTGTTCTGTTGCTGCTTAGGGCATCAAAAGTTGCATTGTCAAACGGCCCTAGAGCCATCTCTTTCTTCCAAACCGACCTTTTCGATTCTCTGGATGAGATCGTGAAGGGCGGTTTCGGTAAATTTGCCTCTTTGGTATGCGTGCTGAGTGTGATGCAGCGGTTGGCACACCAACACGCCGTCTCTAATATATCGATATATCAGTCTTTCCATACCTTTAAGAAAATAGGTCGCCTTTCCAGGCTTGGGGATAAAAACCAAAATGGGAAATGGGACTATTAGCTCCATTGCCTCCCCAATCATCAATGGGTAGATCATGTCCGGTCCCGATGATTTATAAAATCAAAGTACTTTATCGTCCACTTGATTTTTGACTGACTTACTAATTGAGCCACTTATTCCTGCTCATGATCATTAAAATTAAAAAAAAATGCCTACAATACAAGTAAACGCTTCCAAAAAAATATATTTTTTTTAAATTATCTAACTTGCAATAATTTACACAATAAAAAAACGCGAAATATACCGAACGGCCGGCGACGCAAAACCGAACGAAACGCGATTAGACAAACACGAACATAAAAAAATTTATTAAAAGTCAAAAAATTATTATTGTTTTTTTATTTATTTTTTTCTTTCTTTAACTATAACTTAAGTTAATTTAATGATTGCAAAAAAAATGTTATTCATTTTAAATTTTGTGTTCCGTTTTTTCGGACACTTTTTAAATAAAATATATTTTTTTATATTAAATGTTTAAAAATAAAAATTCATTTCATTTTCATTTTTCTTTGTTTTTTTCATTTTGTACAAGAAGCATTTTCGCAACATAACTTTTTTTTTGATAAAATCATATTAGGCAGTAAGAGCGAGATCTCTAAAACAAGGTAATATACAATGTGGATAGGGTTGTAGGGTTTATAGAGAGTGTTGCGAGTGCGAGCAACACGAATTGATTTAAAAAAATAATAAAATTAAAAAACTAAAAATAAAAATTCTTACCAAAATGGACACCAACCAATGTAGCATTGACATAAATTTTCATTGTTCGTCGCTTGTTGTATCAATAAATCGACTTGCCGCTGAACGGTTATTTCATTTTGCGTATTAAAATCGTTTCCGGTTAATTTTTGCTTAACCCTGTCGACGATAATGCGAGCCTTTTTATTTGTAACTTCCGTTGGATTGTTTACAGCACCGCCAGCACCACCAGCGCCACCACCACTTTCGCCATTCATTTCGCTGGTGCTGGCCTCCGGAATCTTTGCCTTAATCTGATTGCCGATACTCAATAAATCGATGGCATCGTCCAGACTATCCTCGAGACTGCCATCGTTGCTGTCGTTTGTGTTCTTTGAACGATGTATTTTCTCGGCAGCCGTGTCCAGCAGACGCCAATTCAACAACGGATCATAAACAAAAGCCTCTAGGACAGCCATCAAGCTGTCCTTGTTGCGTCGCAACACCAACATGACACTTTCGCACGTTCGACGATACGTGCCCTCGATGCCGGTCACTTCCATCGCTTTGATCAGCATTCGTGTTAGTCGGAATGGAATTTTTTCCGGGAATTTCTCCCGCGTCATTGCCACTTCGAAGCAATCGCCAAAATCTATGTGTAAAATTTTCCCATTCAGTCGATCCAACATTAAATTCGATGGATGTCGATCACCTAAACCTAAGATATAACCAACCATTGACATAACGGCCAATGAACGCGTATAATTTGTTCGACGGTCAAACCAGACTTCGGACGATGGACTCTTCAGCCAAACCAATTTGGCCAGATCATCACCGTTTGATTTCTCCAAAGCATATTCGAACACCTCGACCTTCTGCATCAGTGTCAGATGATCATAGTCGGGGGCCATGCGTAACATTATTCTGTGTTCAATGTTCAAAACCGTTTTCCGTTTTTCCCGATAGTCACGTATTAACGTGTGCAACGTATCACAATGCGGCACCCATCCAATCAGACCCGAATTTGTACTAAGCGGAATGACCGCATAGCGCTGAATTGTCAAATTACGCCGGAATGTGTCCGGGTCGTTTTGTAACAGCGTATTTACAAGACCAAATAGTTGCATAACGCGCTCGTCTTGTCGCAGATCTTCGTGCCCCTTAAGCAAGAACATATAATCCTTGCCATTTGAGCCGCGTATGCAAAGTTTTCGGGGTCGTTGTTTGGATGTGATAACCTGAAAAATTACGTGATGTTTATCAATTTGTGACGATTAATAATTTAATATGTAAACAGTCTGAGATGGTAATCTTAGAAGTCGTTAGGAAGTCTAGCAAGTATTGGAAGTCTTGTTTTGAAATCTTGAAAGTCTTTGAAGTCTTTTGTTAGACTTGTTTTGATATCTTGGAAATCTTTTGCAAGTCTTGAAAGCTTGAAAGTTTTTTGGAAGGCCTAAGACTTGTGGAAGTCTTGTTTTTAAAACTTGGAAGAATTTTGTAGGTCTTTTTTTAAATCTTCGAAGTTTTTTGGAAGTATTATTTTGAAATTTTAGAAGTTTATTTAAAGTCTTTTTGGAAGACCTGGAAGTTATTTCAAAATCTTGGAAGTCTTGTTTGGAAATCTTAGAAGCCTTTTGGAAGTCTTGTTTTGAAATCTTGAAAGTCTTTGAAGACGTTTGTTAGACTTGTTTTGATATCTTGGCAGTCTTTTGGAAGTCTTGTTTGGAAATCTTAGAAGCCTTTTGGAAGTCTAGTTTTGAAATCTTGGAAGTTTTTTTGAAGGCCTGGAAGACTTTTAGAAGTATAGTTTTTAAAACGTGCAAGACTTTTGTAAGTCTTGTTTTGAAATATTGGAAGTTTTCTGGAAGTATAAGTCTTTTTGAAAGGTCCTGGAAATCTTTGGAAGTTTCATTTCATTTCATTCAAATCTTGAAAGTCTTTGAAGTCTTTTGTAAGACTTTTGTTAGCTTCTTTTTTCTAATTCTTAAAACAACTTAGCAAAATATAAAACCGTCGCTTTGTTTAAAATGGTTAGAAGGGAAACGTTATCGTTGTTTAGCGGGTTAAATTTGATAAAGCCTTTGGGCGTTATGTCTTCGAGTGTTATGTCCTGTCACCCTTGGAAGTTTAGTTTTGAAATCTTGGAAGTTTTTTGGAAGGCCTAGAAGACTTTTGAAGTATTGTTAAACAAGTCGTACAGTTAAGTCTTTTGTATGTATTGTTCTGATATCTTGGTAGTCTTGTTTAGATATTCTAAGTCTTGTTAGACTTGTTTTGAAATCTTGTTTTTGTATATTGGAAGACATGGACGTGTTTTGTTCTAGTGCAAATAATATCCAGCCAAACAAAAAACCGAGTTTGTTTTGCTTAAAATTTTTGAGTGTTTTTCGATCAATAATTTTGAGTTTTTTGGCTTAATAATTTTCCATTAATTTATTTTTGCTCAATAATTTTGATTGTTTTTCTATCAATACCATTATATTCCATACAATTTAAATTCTTTTGGCTCACCAAATTTGAGCGATTTTAAAAGACTTCCGAAAGACTTACAAAAGATGTTTTAAAAACTTCCAACACTTTCAAAATGCTTCCATGACATCTAAAACCTCCAAAAGACTTCAAAAACCTTCCAAAACATTTCAAAGATTTTCGAAAAAAGTTCCAATAGATTTTTAAAGGATTAAAGGAGACTTCCAAAAGATTTCCCAGACTTCCAAAAGATAAAAAGGACTTCCAAAAGACTCTCAAGATTTAAATACTTCCCAAAGATTTTCAATCGGCTTCCAAAAATTACAAGACCACCAAAAGTATTCCATTACTTCAAAGATTTTCGGAAAATTTCCACTAGACTTCCAAAGATTTCCGAGATTGCCAAGAGTTTTGCAAAGACTTCAGAGTTTTCCAAACAAGCCTTTCAAGACTTTTAAGACTACTAAAAGAAACTTCCAAGACTTCTAAAAAAAACTTCCAATAGGCTTCTAAGACTTCCAAAAAACAAATTTGGAATATACTTCCAATGCTTCAAAAAAAATGTTTCCTCAAATAATTTCAAAATTTTCAAAGTCTTTTAAGATTTCAAACCAAGACCTCCAAATCTTTCAAAAAACTTGAAGGATTTAGAATATATACATCCTAGAATTTGAAAAAATTTCAACACTTTAAGACTTCTGAAAGAATTCAAGGATTATCAAATAAAAAAAACTTCCCAGACTTATAAAACAAGTCAATTACACTTCTAAGACTTCCAAACAACTTTCAAAAAATTTCGAAAACATCCAAAAAATCTTAAGGACTTAAAATTGTTTCAAAATAATTACAAAATACTTCAAATGCTTACAAATTACTTCTAATAGATTTTCAAAAGACTACCAACACTGCCAAAATACTAAAAATACTTCGAAAACTTCAAAAACTTTGAAAATACTTCAGACTTGCGAAAGATTTTCAACAGACTTTGAAGACTTCCAACGAATCAATTCAGAAACTCCATACAACTCTTACCTGTAAATTTGGATCAATGTGTGCAATGCTAATTAACTCCTGTCCAGGCGTATAACTGCCCGGCACTGCCAATTCCAAATCTTTGCAGGCCAACAATTTTGGGCTAACATATTGCAATTCCAGTGAGGTTAGCTGGGGTAATTGACGGGATATTCGTCGAAATACGTGGTAATACAAATCCCAGGCTTGGTTTAAGACACGAACGTTTGCGGTAACCTGAAAGAAGAACAGAAATTCGGTTTAAAGAACACGGAGAGGAAATCAAACTTAAAAAAAAACCTTATAATGTTGACACCATTCAAGGGCCTCGGTCAAATCACGTCCATATGCCTGATAGAAGGACGTTTCTTTGAGAGTTTGAGGTCCTCGCTCTAGCATTGCATGCAATGGTTCGAGTGTGTCAAACATTCCCTTAATATTCCGTTCACCGAAATATAGGCGGGATGCTTCTTCCAAACCTTCGTGCCATTGCTCATGCCAAAGAATGGCAACGCGAATCAACTCTTCACTGCACATGACAGCCTGCTCCACGAGTGTGGGAGAGTGATCGCTCATTGAGCTGAGAATTTTATGCGCTGCTTTTTTGCGGGCAATCGATGCTGACTTTGAGGCTACCGTTAGCGGATAGACAAGTGCTTGAGGATGACTTTTACCAATGTCGATGAGGAGCTGATGAATCAACTGCCCGACAAGGCTACGGTGCGTATCGATGCGGGCAATCAGTTGCGGTATCACCTGAAGCCATGTATTGATCTCTATTAGCTTCATACCTTCAACCAACGAGTCAAACACTTCCGGATATTGACCATAGTCAAACCAAAGGGTCAACAGACGCAATGTGTCCTGCAGCGAGTTGCCCTTTTGCAGATTTATCGAACGGAAAAATCCCTCAACAGCCGGCACAGCGTACTGCGTTATCATGAGTTTTTCTTTTTGTGCTCTGGACACATCACCGCCGACTGCCTGTAACTTGCTAGTGTCCTGAATTTGTTGCTTCTGCTCTTGCACAACTTTAAAGTTCATAAATGCCCAGGAATGCCATGCTTTGTACCAGTTCGGGTCGTGTTTTGTCGCCTTCTCGTAACTGCCCAGAATGCCTTTAATCGATTGATCGTTAAGACCTTGCACTTCATTTTGCCACAATCCTAAGCGCATGTAGCACCGTGACAAGAGGCGTCGATTTTCTTCTTTCATCTCTTCGGAAGAGACGTTATTCTGCAGGCTAAATGAGTTTAGGAATTTGTCCAGCTGTCGATAGGCTCGCTCGTGTTCGCCTTCCATGTACAAATGTTTGGTGTAGGCAAACGAAACGTGCGGCTGACTGACGGGCAGAGGCTGTTCTGGGTACTTGGATGGGGTGAAACCCAGCAACATTGTTAGCGTCTTGTGCGACAGTTTCAGTGATCCACTTTTACGGCATAGCGAAGCATACTTAAGCCACGTGTGGACGTCTTCTTGTGGCGTCACCACCAACGAATGAACCTGAATGATTCGTTGCCAATCTTCGACCAGGCGTTGGCCGCCCTGCAGCCGCTTCCACCACATGCCGCGTATCGTTTCTCGTCGCTCCGGTATCAGCTTGTATTGAATGACTTCTTCCAGTTCGGCCAACATTTGAACACAAACCATCGCACCGTATGCCCGTTCGTAAGATTCACCGGCCATTGCAGTCAGTTCGGTGTCAAGTAAATCCCGTGTTTCGTCAATTAGCCGTTGGGCTGTCTCAAAATCTCCATTATGAACGGACAAAACTGCACGATAGAACGATCCGTCTTGTGTGTCTTCCGGAATACATCGAACGTACTCTTGCATTTGTTCCCAATCTTGTAGACCCCAAGCGGCCACAGCGGCCAAACGGCCGGCACGACTCTGCCCATCAGCGTTCATATTGCCCCATTGTTCTTTGGCAACTTGTCCCAGCTCAGACCAATCGCCCAACGCCTCCAGACAACGCATGTAACCAATACGCGAATCCAGATCTTCCTCATTTGCCGTCAATTTCTCTTTGTACAAAGACAGAGCTTTGTCCCAACTGTGCAACTTTTCATACCACCGTACCTGATGAACCTGCCGAAATTTTGTCAAATTAAAAAAAATGTTCTTCAAACTTAAATCTTTTCGCAAACCTTCAATTCATCCAATGCGTTTCGATGAGCCAGCACCAGCAGACCTTCGGCTGCTTCCTTCTGTTGCAACTTATTGTTGATCAAAATGAGCGACTCAAAAACATTCGGATTGTGGTCGCGATGGTATTGTTCCTCTTTGTAATGTAATGCTTTGGCATAACTGGGGAAGAAATAAAATAAAAACATCAATTGACATGGGAGCCGGGTTCTTTTTGGCCCACAATTCGATGTTGTTCCACTTTTCCAGAATTTTAATGTTATAGGCAAAAATTAAATTAAATATGTCTTGAAAAATTCAAGATGGCGTCAAAACAAAAACAGCTGGTATAACTCCTTTGGTTTAACAAATAATTACCAAATTCTTTTTTTTTTGTTTAATTAATAGTCAGGTCTAAGACTGCAATTGCTTTATTTGAAGCTTTTAAAAGCAATTATTTGGTTGATTATGATAACAAAAATCAAGATGGCGACCAAAATCAAAATAATTTTTAACTTGCATTAAAAAAAACTACCGGTGGCGCCACAGTGTAGAGTTTTGGCACTAAAAAAATGTTCAAAAACAAATAATTTATAATTTTCAACTTAGATTTAGATATGTTAATATTTTAAAACAGGCTAATCGGTCTAATTCAAAGTAAAGCTATTCTCAACTAAATTAGTGGGTCGGCT
>JANSTW010051223.1:0-12571 GCA_027564275.1 Diadocidia ferruginosa
AAGCCGTAGCTTTTTCCCCCTCATGTTTGACTTCTTTTTAGAAAAAGACGTTGCTTTGTTTTATTCGTGTGTAAACATTTTTGTATTTATTGTTCACATTTTTTTCTAGTTTTTTTCATGATCTTTTAAAAAGATATGTGAAACTCACGCATTACTCTGTTCAAAGCGGAACCGTTTGAAATTTAAGATTTTAAGACACCATGCTACATATAAAAGTTGGAAAAAAAATTGACTAAATATATAAGTCATAATTGGTTTTTAAAAAAGTTTTCATAATCAAGTTCTTTTACTAGGACTTTCATGACTTTAAGGCTTTTACAAAAATTGCATACCTATAAGATTTTATTTTTAAAATTTATTTTAGTTACTTTAATTTGTATGTATTCTACTCGATGGTTTTAAATTTTTCAAAAGATTCAAATTTGTAATTCTATTTACACAGAATATTTTTGTATTTTGAGATTATGGCCGACAAACGACTAGTTGTTATCGATTTATATTTGCAATTGATATAATTCCATATTTCCATATATGAATTATCTATGTTATGGACAATGGACATCCATATATCTTTCATATGACTTCCGTAATGATTTTCACAACTCTTATTCTACTTTCATTTGTACGTCCATAATTTTCAAATGACATCGATATATAATATGTTTTAGACATTTTAGCTCGTATCTTAAGAAGACTTCTTAAGAAAATTCCACCTTTTACTATATTCCCACGCGAGTCACCATAACTTATTTATACCTTCAAATCAACTTGCAATGGACTTACATGTTTTTTTATATCACTTTCGTAAAACGGAACTTTTCTATAGAAGCATCACTTGTATATACAAATAAAAGGAACAAAATAAAAAATATTAAATTCTGAACTTTCGTCACGATATTATGATATTATCTGTCTTACCAAGTCTTTTAAAAGGTAATTTCCCCTCAAAATTGATACAACGTGACAATATTATGAAGGCAAAACGATCTGCTAATTAAAATTATGTAATTCTTTCTATTTTGTTTAATATTTTTACTCTTAAACATATGAAATGTTAAGAAGCATATTAGCAATCAATTAGCATTAATTTGGCAGTAAGACTTGCAAAAAAAGACAAATTGAAATCGAAATTCTACATGTTTTTAAACTTTAAAGATCAAAGGTTGGGTTTACAACTTATTTATTTTTATTTTTTATTCAAAATTATGTTGATAATAATCATCATCACGTCCTCTTCTCTATTCTATCTGATACAATGGTTTTCATTGACGATCATATCAAAGGTAATCATTGGCAGTCTTTGGAAGTTATTGCGGCATTCAATTGTGAATAGGGTTGCCAGATGTACTCTTTTTGAAGGTAATTTACTCATTATGGAGACCGTTTGTACTCCTTGCTCTTCCAAATACAAATCAAGACCATTTTGTATAAACATTTATTTCTTTATTGGTATATTGGCTATAATATTCATTTGTGACAGCCAAAAAAAACAATTTCAAGTAATTTTTTTAACTGTAAATTGTGACAAATGCACTAGTGTAAACTCCCTCCCCACAAGGGATGCCATTTTTGATGAGGTAAGTGAAAGAAAATATTTGAAATCATCGGGTTTTCGCTTAAACATTTTTATGGGCATGTCCTAGTATCGAAAGTGCCTTGCGCCGAAAGTTGATAGCACCGAAGTGCCTAGCACTGAAAGTACCTAGCATCGAATGGGGTGGTCCGAGAAGAAAATCTAAAAATACGGCTTTTGTATATTTTATTAAATACGGCTATTGTAAATTTTGTCTTATCAGGGGGTTGCCGCCCACCGAACCCCTTGTTTTATCATTATTTTTTTAGAGAGCCCCTGCTATATCACGCTAGGCACTTTCGGTGCAAGGTGATTCGGTGGTAGGCATTTTCGGTGCTAGGCACTTTCGGTACTATATAGCATTATAGCTACTTTCAGTGCTAGGCTAGGCACTTTCGGTGCAAAGTAATTCGAGCGAGAATTCGAGGCAGGGCACTTTCGGTGCAAAGCACTTTCAGTGCAAGGCAATTCAGTGCAAGGAATTTTAGTCGAGAGGAAAACCAGTTACGGAAAACATGGGACAAATTATTTCGGAAATCACGGCAATCATTTCGGAAATCACGAAAACATCACAGAAATCACGGAAATCATTTCGGAAATCAGAAATCATGGGATTTCTAGTGGTTTCCTCCTCGATTTTAGTGCTAGGCAATTCAGTGCTATCACAAAAATGTAGCTTAAATTTCGCGATACATGCAATTTTTGATGCACAACATATTCTCTTCCCACAAGGGATGCCATTTTTCATGAGGTAAGTCAAAGAAATTCTTTGAAATCAGGCGCGGGTTTTCAGTTAATTTAGCTAAACCGGAAATTTTTGTTTACTGCAAGTTGCAACGATTCCATTTACAGAAAAAAAAACTATAGTACCATTTGACAGCTATTTTTAAGCCGTATACTATGGCTGGGAGAACGTTGTCAATTGTCATAGTAAAAAAATCCATTTGCCAGTTTTGTTTTTGCTATATAAAAAGAAATTGTAAAATGTACTCCCGAAGGCCTAGAATTCCCTTCAATAATTATCAATTTCGCTGGGAAAATATAAAGTGATAAGAAAATTTCTGACCAGACCGATGATTCCATTTCACGATCTCTTGCGTGCAAGGGGCATCGATGCTAACCGTTGCTTCATAGTGGCTACTATTACGATTTCTGAAATTAACGCTGAATAAACTCTTCTATGTAACTTTATAAATAAAGTATATCAGATTATGCCAAATTTTTACATTTTATTCAGTATTCAACGTTTCTAAAAGCGCATGTAGGTACCTATAAAGAGACAGAAAATGAAAAGAAAAAAAACAAACAAAATTTGCATTTTACTTGAAAATTATTTATTCATAAATGCATCAACCAACTTATAAATTTTATACAAAAATATAAAAACAGTGTTATAGAGTGATGTCTATCACTCTATATAACACTGTGTTGACTTTTCGACGGAAATTTTGTCACATCTATGTAACATTCGCTACAAGGTCTAGCCAACTCTCAACTACACCTATGTCAATAGCTTGTTTTTTCGAAGGTTCTCGCAGAAAAAAATAATTGACAATATGACTTATTGTCAGGCGAAACTTTTTTATATTTTTAACGCAGTAATACTAAAATCAGCCATATTTCGTTATGACAACACTAAAATCTTTTTTCGGAATAGTGTAAAATTTTCGCGCTCAAATTTTTCGCTCTGTTATTTTGACAGATTTTCGCAATTAAATTTTTCGCTTGAACCGGCACTACATGTAGTTTGTTCAATCAACACAAGCGGCGTAAAGGACGATAATTAAAAAAAATTCAAGCTACGGTGTTTTTACACTAAGTGTTCATTCTGAATTATCTATATTTATTCTGTGTTTCAACGCAGAGATTTCATTATATATAAATTTTTACTGATGATGTCTACAAATATCAGACGAAACGTCAGACAATTTAGATTTTTTTATGTATGCAAATTAAGACGGCTCAGGACTAAGGTTGAAAAGTAGAAATTAAAACCAATACAACATTCTATAAAAAATGAAAAATATATCGCAAAAATTATATAACTGTTTTCGACATTCGTTAATTTCTTTATTACTAGGACAATTTGTAAAGAATTTTACGATTTTCGTCGGTCTTTTTTGTGCATAAGTAATGTGATTTATTACTGGGGTAACCAACTTCTTTGAATATCTTTTGTCTTGGAATTGTTTTGGTAGTCAGCCTTGGGAGCTCGCTTTGAAGTCTTGAAAATCATTTGTAAGTCTTGGATGTCTTGAAAGTCTTTTGAAAGTCTTTTGACTTCTATTGGAAGTCTTTAGAAAATATTGGAAGTCTTTCGGAAGTCTTAGAAGTATTTTGGTAGTCTTGGAAGTCTTTTGAAATTAGAAAAAAAACCCTATCGGATTGTATGTAGTATGTTCTATGAGAACCACTTTTGAAATATTTAATATTGGATCCTGTGCAAGTACACAGAGGATCTTATCTTAATTTATATATTATAAATAGATTTTCATTGCAAAACATAATTTTGTTTTTTTTACTCTTTGACATGGTAGCTAAGTGATTTGTTTATAGTTTTTCTGTTTGATCGCAGATAAGATTTTTTTATTTCTGAAAAATTAAGATATTTCAGTTATACTCTGACCAGAAGATATGCGTTTAACCCGAGGTTTAACCCGAGGTTTAACCTTATTTTTATGTCATAAATTGTTAAATAATATTTTTTAACGACTTTTCAATCGTTTTTCAGTTATTTTCAATTTGAATGATATCTCGTAGTTTCGAAATACCCGATCGAGGATATGATCGAGGATATGATCTTATTATAACTCTTATATACATAGGTTAGGTACATCAATTTGCATGACACCAACAAAAGTCTGCACACAATTTAACTTATCTATTCTCATCACTCTGAATATAAAATTTATTCTTGTGAAATGTTCTATAAAATTAATGTGTTTGAAGAAAATACACCTAAGTGTATACGTGTCGTACACAATAAATTTATATCGGTACAACATTTTATATTCCAAATGTGCAAAAAAGTATACGAGGGAAAATTCTCAAGAAAAACAATTAGAATTAAAAGCATTTCAAGTAAAATTTACAAAATAAATTTATTAAAATGCGGAGCAGTCATTGACTGTGTGGCATATTATTTTGTATGGCATTTTAATTAGAAAACGTTTGCTAATCACAAAATGTTAATGAGGCAATGGGAAATTGCAATAATAATTTGCAAATTATTGTAATTTTAGGTTTTCATTTATTTTTGAGTATGTAGGTATAGCTTTATATCAGACTAAGGTCGTTCGTTCTGAAGCCATGGAAGCGAGCATGGAAGTCTAGTAACTAAGAAGTCTTTTGGAAGCATTTTCTTAAGTCTTAGAAGTATTTTTAAAAACTTTAAAGTTTTGTGGAACTCTCGAATGTCTTAGAAGTTGGAAGTTTCTTCGACAAAATTATTATAGAAACGTTTACTGATTGCTTCAATGGGGTTTTTTAAATTTATTAACATATTCTTAATTAGTTGAAACTTTATCAATTTCACATTCAAGTATATAAATTTTACAATAAATAGTAAAGTATATAGGTAGATAACGATATTAAAAATATCTTTATGACTGAAGCGTATAGTTACATATACGGTTATTCCTGCGTCTCGCACACAATGATCAGAGCATACATTTTATTACTACGACTTTTTACGAGGGGGTACTCACATGTGGAAGTCATGTAAAAGCCATATGGAAATCATGTGGAAGTCTTGGAAGTCAATGGGACAAATATTTTACAAGTGATTAACCCTCGGATTACCTTGTCAGAATTGTCCTAGGCCGGACAGTCAAAACAGTTCTTCAGGGAAAAGAATTAAAAATCATATTTATGATTTGAAAAAATCAATCAATTTTGAAGACTGCTGTCATGGAGCATTTTCACACACTGAGTCATTTTCCTAATTTTGACAATGCAATTATGAACAAAACAACATCATTATTATGGAAAAGGACTTACTCTCGAGGCTTTCGGTGACTTTCAACTGGAATAAACCTATATACCTACATAAGTATACATACTTTTGAATTATTATAATTTATTGGAAAAAAATATAATTTAGAAATATTGCGAATTTATTAACTTTTACTTAGGTCTAAGGTGTGGTTATTAATATATCCATTTGTCGAGATCTAAACATTTGATATAGCTGAAATTAATCACTATAAAAATTATCAATTAATTTATGTTGTGAAATCTCGAGTGAAACACATTTTCCTGAGGGGGAAACCACTTACGGAAATCATGGAAAAGGTTATTTCGCAAATCACGGATCATTTCTGAAATCACGGATCATTTCGGAAATCTCGGAAATCATCTCGGAAATTACGGAAATCATTTCGGAAATCAGAAATCATGGGACACAATTTTTTTGTAGTGACAAAAAACGATAAATAATGAATTGATTCTTTATTGATGTAAATTTTACTCGACATTTGAATACTGAGTTATTGGTTTTTCCGAGCGATTTCCGTACTATTTTATTGAAAAATGAAAATTCGCAAGAGTTTTTTGCAGCCATTCATTTTTTTAAAGGACAAACCCGAGGATAAACCACTTGCTTTTCGTTTTGAAAGTTTATGGACTCACTTATATGAATGTCTTTAAAGTCTTTAAGAAGTTTTGAAAGTATTTTGGAAGACTTGTGGAATTCAAATTCTTATAAAATTCTTGGTACTATCAATTTTGAAAGTCTTTAGATAATTCTTTTTGAAATCTTATCGATTTTTTTAAGATCTTGGAAGTTAGTTATGCTAGTCTTGGTAAACTTACGAAAAAGTCTTGGGGTAATTCTAATCACCCTTGCTTTGGTAGTCTTAATTCCAAAGTCATATGGAAATAGAACGAATTCTCGGAGAGCTTAAAAGTCTTGGCATTTTTGGAAGTCTTGGTAGTCTAAGAAGTTTTGTAGAAGTCATGAAAGTCCTGTTTCTTTTGGAATTCTTCTTTAAGTATTGGAAGTTTTGTCAAATTCTTGGAAGTCTTAGCACTATTTCTTTTTGGAATCCTTAAAGTACTTCTTTTTATCGATTTTTTTTAAATACCATGGAAATTATGATAGTCTTCGAAACCTTACGGAAGCGAGCGGAAAATCACTAGAAAAAATTGTGTCCCATGATTTCTGATTTCCGAAATGATTTCCGTGATTTCCGAAATAATTTGTCTTATGATTTCCGAAAGTATTTTCCCCTCGTACGGAAGTCTTAATGAATCATGGCGGTCCTTCTTATCCGTCTTTTTCTCGTTAAAACCGGATGTTTCTGTTTTCTTTTTTAGAAATATCATATGAACATAATTTTTAGTTGTCCCAACGTGAGTATTGCAACGTATATTAGGGCGAGTATTAGAGTTATTGCAAGTTAAAAAGTAGTTGCGAAAATTTATCTTTTGGCTGAAGTGTAGAATTTCGCCCCTCCAATCTTGGATCCTCCCCAAACTTTGTAGGGGGTAGGGGAGTATCCACCGAACAACGTTTGTTCTTGGAATTTGCAGCGCGCGGACCCCTTTCGGAGGGGGGGGGGGGTGTTTAAAGTTTGTATTCAAAAGTTTTAAAATAAAATATTTTAATGCCACACATACATATACAGAATGGAAGTGTGGGTAATCCTCTTTTAAAATAGGAGGTGCTTAGTATAAAAATATCGAAATATAAACATTTAGGCATAGGGGCTGTGTCTCGGGTTGTGTGATGTCAAATGAAAGGTCTTGACAAGATCTACAATTTTAGTTCTAAGAGTGGTGGCATATTGCAGGGGGTCCGGGGGCGGCAGCCACCCGATAAGAAAAAAGGGTGATAATAAGAGAAATGTACAAAAACCGAGACAAAAACCGTATTTTAGAATTTGTTGTCTTCACCCTCGCCCTATAATGTATAAAAAGAGGAGAGGGGAAATTTTATATATTTGCCATTCTTTTACATAATAAAATTATTTTTCATACGAAACAATGTTAAAAATAAAAAAAACAATACGGCTTTCGACCATATTTGGATGTTTAAAGTATTTTGATTTGAATGCATCAAAATGGCGGATAATGCAATTTTAAAATAAGCATTAATGGTCCCATAATCTGGAATTCGAGGTCTCTAGGACATAATAGGGAGCCAAACAATTTTTTTTTTATTTAATTTTTCATATAAAAAATGTAAATTTTAAAAACTGATGCGGATTCGGGACTTTTGAGTAATTTAATACTCAATGTCATATTTGGAGTTTATAGGTCTAAGGAGATCCTAAACGATTTTTTTTTGTGTAGGGTCACTTTTTATGCAAACGGACACTCAGACACCAGTTGTCCGGTATATTAAGGCCTTCTACATTATCAAGGCCAGCTTGTAGAAAACAACAACAACAAAAAAGTCCATTTTTCGATTTGGACGAGGTCGCTATTTTTCTTTTTTTTTGTGTGTTGTGTTATTTAAAGGTAAGTAAAAACTTAATTAAATGTTTGTTTAGATAGGATATAATATATTATATATATTTAGACGGCCTTGGTTATACCCTCCAGTACCTTGCTAACTATAATTTCCTGCAGCTCCCTTATTGGAATTAAAGGGTTGCCGAAAATGTTTTGCCTAGTGCGACAGAAGGCAGAACACTCGCAAAGAACATGTGTCGCTGATGCCCCATCATCTTTTAGACAGAATCTGCACACAACATCATCAACCAGCCCCAGTCTGTGCATTTGCAAGTTCAGATTGTTGTGGCCGGTGATGATGCTAACCACATGCTTGTAATGCTTTCGCGATGAGTCAAGGATGGATTTTGCTTGACGGCAACCGAAAATACCGTTCCATCTTGATAGGTGCTTCTTCTGGCTAATGAATTTAACCAACCTCTTTAGTATCGTATTGGACACCTCAAGAGCCGTTTCGGGGCCGAACCATGCAGTTCCAGCCCCTTTCCTAGCCAGTTCATCCGATTTTTCGTTTCCTTCGACACCTGCGTGTCCGGGCACCCAAATTACGCGGATCGTGTTATTGGAACCGAGAGTATTTAACAGCCGCAAGGGCTGCCTGTCTATCTGAGTAGAAGTTTATGTTCCACTCCGATGAACCAGACACAATCATTGACTCAGCCGCTCTTGTAAGTGCGAAAGTTTCTACTTAAAAAACCGTAAAGATAGAAGGAGTTGTGCTCCGAACTAGGTGAGAAAACACCCGCTCCTGAGACTTTTTCTGTCATTGATCCGTAAACAGGTCGGTAAAACACGGCGATACCAAAGGACAGCGACCCTGCTCCCATTCCAGCCTTGATGGTACAAAGATGTAATATTTTTGAATAAACTCAAAATATGGAGTAATCTTACTTCGGGAGACTCCCTTAGTAGGACATTTCCTATTTGACCGTGTCCATAATCGTTTTCTTTCCATGGCTTGTTCGCCCTTAACCTGATATACGTCCTTCTTGATTCTTCCTGTACGAAAAGGTCCAGGGGAACAAGAGACTCATTTTAGTCCGCGGCCACCAGACTATAGATCGAGCTATAGATGCGTATAAAATTATGGGTCTGATAATCGAGGTGTACAACCAGTGTACAATTCTCGGTTTGAATCCCCATAGGTTCCCAAAAGCTCTTCGGCATTTCCAGAAGACTTTTGTTGCTTTATCTACTATATCCTCAACATGCCTGCCCCAATTCAGTTTACCGTCTAGGATTACTTCAAGATACTTCACCTGCGGAGTCAACGCTAGCGATTGGTTGTAAATGCTAGGAGCTGCTCTTTCGAACAGCTTCCTTTTCCTCGTAAAGATAGTCAAGGTGGTTTTTGCCGGGTTGACCTTAAGACCATTTGTGTTACACCACTCTTCCCCGGTATTAATATTGATATGTCATCTGCGTAAACTTGGGTAATGATACCTTCGGAATGCAGTTTACAGAGCAGTGAATTTATCAACATACACCAAAGTTAAGGAGAAAGGAATACTGTAGCCTTTCAACCCGATATTTCTTTTATATGAAATTTATAATAGTTTTAAATATTTTATCCCACGGACTTATTAATACACTTATTATTCAATATATTGTTTATTCATAAATAAAATAACAATATGCCAAGTTATGCCATATTTAGCACGTAATTCTAGAAAAAACAAATATTTCCCAAAATATAATAATAAAGCCTGAAAAAACCGTATATCCTAAACACACACACGAACAATAAACGAAAGAAATTTCGATTTAGAAAGAAAAAACAATTTTTCCCATAAAAAACAACAAACTTACCCAATATTATATCCGGCTTTCTGCTGAAAATGTTGTTGTTGTTGGTAATTTTTTCCAATAAAAAAATACACCAAATGAGTATCCTTAATTTATAGGTTTGCCATAGTGTTATTATAGAAGAAGGGACGTGTTTATTTTTTTGCGCACAAAATTCTTTGTAGGTATAGATGAAAATGATGGTGCGGTGTCTCGTCAACAAGTAGTTTTAGGTACACAAAATATTATCAACAGATGGGTTTTTACGAGTTTTTCTTGGAATTTTAGAATTTTCTTTTGGAAAATTTCACAAATTTCTGAATTTTTACAATAAAGAAAAATTTGTAAAAAAAAATTTTAAAATGTTTTTTTAATTATCTTAACAAGACTAATAAACAAATAACACCACTTATAATAATTATTCCTCTTTTACATTGAATTCTTTTGAATAAATTAAAAAAAATTATCTCTATCTACCCAAGAACAACAATAATTAAAAGGTACACAATGTTGAGGCTGCGATAGATGAGCTGCCACAACTATAAAATAAAATTCTCAATAATTTTACTTTTTATTTTAAAACACAGAAAAAACAAGGATTAATTATGGATATAATCAATCTAAAGATATCTAGCTGGTTGAAATGTTTATTTTAAAATAAATAAAAAGTTGTTTTGGTTTATTTGGTAACACAAAAAAAAATCAACAAAAAAATCACTGCCAACAACAACAACAACACAGCACAAAACGCTTCGCATTCACCAACATCATCACAAAAATTTCATTGTTTTGATTCCTGGAATTTATTCTGTTGCTTTGCTGCCATCAACCATTTTATTATTTTCTGTATAATTTTTTTTTTGTTCAAATTGAATTAATTATAAATAATTTACACAAATTAATTAGGTAGATTGGACGTAAAGTTTTTTTTTTTTAATTTTAATTAATTTAGATAAAAATCTAAAATATTAAAAATTTAGCTGCTTGCTACCTTTGAAAAGATCTCAAATTGAAAGTTTTGATTACCTTTTCTGTGTCCCCGTCGAAAACAATTTTTCGTTGAACCAAAAAATTACGAGAACAATTTTACACTTTTCCTGTTTCAATGGAATTATTTATTTTTAACATAAAATTCTTAGAAAATTACGCCATTATGAAGATTGTTCACACGTATATTTTTACCGACGACGACCATCGCCACACAATTAACACCACACACCAAGTGCATTATTGGAAATTTTCACTTGTATCTTTATCATCTGCGGTGCACCGCTGCATGCACTTTATATATTGAAATTTCCACCAATTTTCACCAATATTTTTTGAATTTCTTGTACTTTTTTTAAATTATCTAACTTTTAAATAAAAGATGTGCGATATAATCAATTTTTTGTAGGTATCTATTATAGTTTAATTTAATTTATTTATGCGACAGCTACGATGTGATGAAGAAAAAACTATTTCGCAGAAGTTTTTTTTTCTAATTTTTGTTGTGTGTGTCGTGTGTGTATACAAAATGTGTGGGCTGTTGACGTTTCTAAAGTACTTTATTAAAGTACATATGATTTTCTTAAGTATGCAGTACCAACTAAATAAAACAAAAATAAAAGTTATCGTTTTTATGAAAATTAATTAAAACGATCACTTTTAGCCGTTATATTATTATTATATAGATTAGCGAGCCTAGATGTATATTAGTAAAAATTGTGTTTAAACAACACAAACTACGCATTACCATAAAGGCTCGCTAATAGTAGTGTTGGTTTTGTTCAATTGCGAATGGCCAAGAGTGTCGATGTTTGGATTGATTGGTACCTCTCAAAAATGCAAATTCGCTAGCTAAACTAACACTTATATAAAGGCTCGCTAATCGACACTATTGGCCATTCACAATAATTGAACAAAACCCATGATACTACAACTATAACATATCATAGTACCATGAACAAAACCAACACTACCATATAGATTCGCTTAGAATATAGATTCACAATTCACTTACATTCAAATAAATGAAGAAACTAAACAAATTTCATATTATTAACCTATTCTTAATTTTATTGATTGCAAAATAACAACAAGCTCTTGTCAAGTCCTTTCATTTGATGCCACACAACCCACATAAATATGTATATTTGATACGTTAATAAGAGCCCCTCCTCAATTCGTCCGGATTACGCGGGATAGTTTCGCATTTGAGTCGTCTGTTCCGCGCTGAAAATTATCCCGGAAATGTTCCGTGTTGCAAGCGGGTATCACGTAGTAACCCTGAAAATAAAAAATTACACAGCCCTGCTAAATTTAGCCTCTTTATATTTCTTTGTAAATAATTTTTCCCACTACAAATTTCATTTCAATATCCCCACCGCACTACTGCGCGCATTTAAATACAGAAGTGCAGCAGTATAGAATTTAATCTTCATCAGAATTTTGACTGCTGAATATTCAACAATTTAACAACCTATAAGACAAGTCACAGAGAACAGAATATATCAGAGATTTCACTTCACGCCGTACATAAAAAAGCCATTTTCCCTGCGGACCTATTGCGAACATTAGAATCATCATCATCGCGCCCTTTACTCCAAAGCGAGGGAGCATAGGGACCATTTTTACCCTTTTTTCTATCTGATACCATGATTTTCATTGACGACTATATCTTTGACTTTATCAAAGGTGGAGTGTTGTCAGCAACTCGTACTAGCCATATTTTTTGGTGATCAGTGGGGCGGGTTTTTACACTATATGAGGAACCCT
>JANSTW010051234.1:0-22954 GCA_027564275.1 Diadocidia ferruginosa
ACAGGCGAGCAAAATACACTCGAAAGTTTAACTGGCAAGTCGTTCCGACAGTTGGAATATTTAAAATTTGAAAAAAAAATATTTTCGGTTTGAGTCTTCTGCTCGCCTGTTACTTTTTGCATTTCAGGATAGAGAAAAAAATGATTTTTTTCCTTTTTAAAATGATTCCACTGGCAAATCGGTAACAGGCGAGCAAAAGACACTAGAAAGTTTAACTGGCAAGTCGTTACGACAGTTGGAATATTTTAAATTTGAAAAAAACTATTTTCGGTTAGACATTTTAGTTTTTTCTGCTCGCCTGTTATTTTTTGCATTTTAGGATAGTGGAAAAGCTGAATTTTTCCTCTTTAAAATGATTCCACTGGCTAATCGGTAACAGGTGAGCAAAATACACTAGAAAGTTATAAACGTCTCATAACGAAAGTTACTTTTTCATACATTTTAACTTTTTATACCAATTCTCTTTTCGAGTGATACAGGTAGGCGTTTCAGCTGTGCTGGTAAACCAATTTTTCTATACAAATATCAAAATGCAGAGATGATTTTAAATTAAGATCTTGTTTTAAGTTTTTTCTTGCATACAAATGGAATTGGATTTATTTATATTTTACTCGTTGTTTTCTTTGAGGTTAGGCTTTATGCGAGAATAAAAATTACAAGAACGCAATTAAAACTTACTTATAGATGAAAAACTTCCATAATTATCTGAAATTTAAAGATTAAAAGACATTTTTTAAAGTTGTTTTTTTTTATTTTTAATCAATTTTTTTGTCAATTTAAAGATTTTTATTTAATTTCATTATTTTGGTTAGTTTTTTAAATTTATTAAATTTATTTTTAAATATTTTTTTCATTTATATGTTTTGTCGTTTTATTGCCATAGCTAGGAGAGTTCGTGCGTAATTTTTCGAGTCGTCGAATTTGTCACCACCAATGCCAATATTGCTGCTTATTTTTAGAAAAACTGCTCAGCTTCTGAAAAAAAGAAGAGAAAAATTAATTTTAGATTTTAAAATTGCTTATATTAATTATTGGTCAAATGCTAATTAAAAAAAAGTTAAGTCGGACAAAATCGGTCTCAAAACAAAAAAATCTATAAAATATAAAGTAAAGTGTAAACTAAAGAGCTTAGAATTCGATGGTTCTAACATACATAGGAATTATATTGCAGATAGAACCATCGAAATATAAGCTCTCGAAAGCTATCGCGCAGTTATGATAATTGTAAAAATATATAAAAATAGACTAAAATGTATAATAGATTGCAACAGGCAATTTTTGAAAATTCGTAAATATTTGTTGATACCAAACAACTTTTTGTATACTAAAAAAGCAAAAATAATCAATAACTAACAACAAATCTACGACATTTGATTAAAGAAATCGTTAGAAAATCTAAACACAATTGCTATTATAAAGGTCGGTAAATTCGTAATTTTTTTATTTTTTCATCCAAATCACTGTTTAGAGTTTAGACTTTAGAAGAAATGAAAAAAGTTGTACTTTTTAAGGCAAATAAGCGTTGTACAAATTTTATTTTTCAAGTGCGATAAAATTATGATTATTTTAAAATTTTAATTTAAATATAGCTGTAGGGATTTATTAACTTGTAATTTTCATGATAAATTTAAATTATAATTTAAAACACAAAACAGTATCTTGCGAAAAAACTTTTGGGAACTTTGAAAAATTTAATTTCTTCCCAAAAGGTTTTTCGTAAGACACTAAATTGTGCGTTTAAAATTATTTATCATAAAAATTACAAGTTACTAAATATAATTTTATTAAACCTTTATCTTTCCGTGTAGCTATCTTTAATTTAAATTAATCATAATGTTATCGCACTTGAAAAATAAAATTTCTACAATGCTAAAAAGGATTGTGTTAATTAAACTCAAATATTTAATCAACTATATAAATGCTGCGGCATATTTATACGCAAATAATTTTCCCCATTTGCTATTATAAAATGTAACTGAAGCAGATTTAGTTCCTTATACGTGTGATATTAGATTGCCCCTCTTTATTTATTCAAGGCGCAAAGATATCGTGCAACCAAAGCGACACACGACACAGCACAGAGAATCATTTTTCATTTACTTATGGTAAACATGGAAAATCTAGCGAAATATCAAAAATATTAACAAATTATTTGCTATATATTTGGCATTATACCGATACGTACGAAAATTTCACGTAATTCAGTGCAAATATTAATAAGAATGAAATTATTTTGACGTTTTTTTGCTTGCTTTTATAATACACCCCATATAGCATATAGACCCTTGAAATTTGTTATATATTTTATTGTGTGTATTTCTTCTTAAGTTTCATGATCCAGACTGTTAATATAATATATTTTTCAAGATAAATAATAAGCGAATATTGAATAAATATATTATTTTCCATAAACATGACATGGAAAAATATACAAAATATATAAATAATTATATACACTGCAGGACTTTTTTAAGGGGTTTTTCATTTCAAAGGGAATGTTATTTATATATTCTTCACGTCTTTCAATATTATAATAAACCTAACTATATATACACTCTATATATATACATTATAATTTTATTTAACGTTGATGGTCACTTGAGACACATTTTAAATAAAAAGAAAACATGACACTCTCCTATACATACATTTTGCAAAATATTTAAACAACAAACTAGATATTAACATGAAAGCCCTATATTCTATACTAATATAATCATCCAAATATATTTAGAAAAAATATTCACAAAATTTTCCATTTTCTTTATATAATATTATTTTATCGCTCAAGTGGATACAATATTATGTTTAATAATGGATATAATATATGTGCAAGTTTTAAATGGGAAATTTTAATATAATGTATTCTTTGACTTTTATATAAAGTTATAAAAACACAAGAAGCGTTAAGAATTTATTTATTTAAGAAGTCACTTATATATTATATACATGTGGGAGATGTTATAGGAATTGACATTCTTTTATTGGCAATATCGCATAAACTTTAAGTGCTGTAATGTATTTCGAATAAAATTATTCAAAGAAAATTGTTTTTCATACGCACCTATATAGCATACGAACACAGAAAAATCTAGAAATTCTAAATTCATCTTTAAAAACATTTATTTTTAATTAAATTAGATGTTAAGAATGTTTGAAATAATTTAAAATAAAATAAAATTATAAAGTTTTTTGGCGATTGCTACCAACTATATATTCGAAAGCTTTTCAATGTTAGAAAAACTATCAAAAAATAGATAAGACTTAAAAAAATTCAAGATTTCGAGTAGAAACTTTAAGGTTTTGAGTAAAATGAACTTTCGGTACGATTTTCGTATAAATTGATTTTAATCGATTTCTCAAAATAAATTTAAAATTTTCAGTCATAGATATCACCTGTTTCATACTTTTAAATAATAGTTGAGCAACAAGAGAACAAATAAGATAAAAAATGTTTAGAATATTTTATGTAGAAACGCGAAGCTGTCTACTTCATGTTATATGAAAATTGCAGGAAGTAGACAGTTTCTCAAAAGCTTCGCGTTTCTACTATTTTCTAGAATTTTACTTTATTCTACGATTCTTGGTAGTTCAACAAACTATTTAGAGCATCAAACCGATCTGAAATGTTTAAATTAATTTTGAAAATGTTATATAATTATTAATCAATTTCACTAAAACTTAAAAAAATTGTATTAACAATAATGTTGAATTAACTTTTTTTAATTAACTAAATTATCAGAAATTTGATGCAAATTCAAAATTATTTTCTAAATAAATGGATTCAAGGTAAAGGATACAAGTCTCATTACATTTACATTATTTATAGTTTTATTGATATCTCCACTAGGCATAACATAATTTTCTATATACAGGTACACATCAGACAGATATTGATATATAATATTATTTTTAATGATTTTTACTTCAGTATTATAATGTAGATATTATATAAGCCAAATGAAAAAAAACGTGGCATTACATAAATTAAACATTCTACTAAAATAAATCATTCCTTCATTTATATATCGTCGTTACCTATATAAATATATAACATGTTATATGGTTTTTATTGTCATAGCGTGACAACATGCCTTCAATTAACATAAAATATATATTTTTATAGAGGAAAATATATATTTGAAAATTTATTACAAAAAGATAATAAGTCTTTTTTTTCATTTATGTTAAATGGATCAAATAAAACAAATAAATAAAGCACAGTTTTTGCTACCTTATACCTAGTGGTTACAATGTTTTTCCAATACTTTGTCCATATATACTTTATAAAAAATATATAATTGATAATATTACTTCACATATGTATATATACATAAAAGGTAATAAAATAGCCCAATAATAATAAAATATGAGTTTAATGATATGCGGTTATAGGAAGGATATAATCGATATTATTTTTATGTTTTAGTTTATGAAGCTTTTTATTGTATATCATCACAATAATTATATGCAATTAGGGAGAGGAGAGAATTTCATGAAAAATTAGCAGTTATTGATACTTTTAAAATCTCCAATCAAATTTTATTAAATTTTTAATTTTTAATTTAATTAAATTGAATAAAATTTATTAAAATTTATTTAAAATTTATTAAATTTATTGAATGAAAATTTATTTAATTTTAATTAAGTTTAATCAAATTTAATAATTTTATTAATATTTAATTATGATTTATATAAATTATTTATTATTATATTTATTCAAATTCAAAATTAATCAAATTTAAGCGAAATTGTACCATATATAAACAAAGTTAAATAAAATTATTATATTAATTTAATTATATTATTAAATTTATTAATACTTTTTTAGTTAATTGTCATTTTATTAACGTGTAAGGTAAAACTTAAATATAGAACAAAAAAGTTTATTCACTTTATATGCGATAATTTATTACAATCATTTAGCTCAGCTATACGTAATATAAAGCCCTCTAAATTATTGTTAACATTACAAATTAGTTCCGATTTATATTAAACAACGCATATAATATACAGAACATATTATACTGTAACTTATTATTATATCGACTAACCTCAGGCACCTGTTGTATATATAATTCTATATTTAAATGTTATTATATTCGCAGTGGCAAGCGTAGGTTTTCTCATGTAGCTGCAGAGGGCAGCAAAAAATAAATAACACGCTTGATCTATATATAAATACTAATTCTTGACAACTAAAAAAAATCAAAGTTAAGTTTTAACTTAAAAAACCCAAACTATATAATTGAGCTTGCTGTTCATGTAATTTTTATTATTTATAAATTGTTTATTAGAATTAAAAAGAAAATTCATGAGATTACATGGAAATTGAAAATATTAAATTTTTAATTAAATTTCATAAAATTTTAAGATTATACAATATTTTATTTAAATGCAATGTTTTGGGGTTTTTCGACCAAAAATAATTAACTATATATGGAAAAATACCAAACTGCGAAGCTGAATAAGTTTGGAATTTTTCCATAAACAGTATAATTTATGAAATTTTAACAGATTTAACAAGAAAATTTTAAGAATTCATAGATTTCAATTAGATTATAAAATGCATTTATTATATTATCATGGAATTATTATTAATATTTAATATCATTTTATACATTATATATAGATAAAATACAATTTGAAAATTATTCGCAATATTTCTTGGACACCACACTTCGCCACAGATTATATTGTGATTTTTTTTTCTAATATGCAACAATAAATTGTAATTTATTCCATAATATTCATATAATAAAATGAACGAAAATCAACAACACAACAACTAATTATTATAAAATTTTCTGTTTGTTTTTCCCATTTTTTTTTTGCTTTTTTATTGGAAATAATTATATTGTGTTGTCGTTCATGATTAAAAAAAATAAAATGTTTTTCGTTTTCCTGGTATCTATCCAACTATATATATACATTATAATATGTGTACAATTTCATTTCATTATTTGTTTTTCAATACTCTAAATCAATGATAAAAAAAAATAGAGGAAAAATAAAAACAGAATTTTCAAACCGTCACGTACATTATTATATAATTCCCTGGATAAAACACGTCATTGTCCTGTTTATATATAAAACATATGTACATTTATATACAATAGTAATATATTCCATAGCATATATTTGTATAAATATGTATAAGGCATCTACAATTATACATATAGGCATATATGTACAATAGAGATCCTATACATTCTATTTATGTTAAATAAATAAATACAAGTCTACTTGTATACCATGAATATACATAATAAAGTAGTTAAAAAACAGGGTATATAAATGTCTAAATTAAACAAAAACCTAATGACACAAAAATCTCGCAACGACTAACTTATAAAAGCTCAATATTTTATCACACACAGAAAAAACTTCCAACAAAATACACACCCTGTACCCTTTTTCCTCTTTAAATATTTTATGCATTTGCATTTTATGAGAAAGCTTGCATTTTTCATGATGCACATAGGTACATTTTATGTACACATATATAGGAAGGGCGAATAGGACAAGCAGCAAAAAAAACAGTAAAAACAATTTTATTTTATTCTTTTGCAGAATTATTTGGGATACACTAAGGAATAATTTATGTTATTAAATATATCGATTCCAAAAACCCTAAAACACAAGTTCAAAATATTCTTAAAAATATTTAATAACTTCAGAATTTCATATGAAAAATGAAATTGTGTATGAAAATTAATGAAAACTTGATAAGAATTCATGAATTATTAAATTTCTCCACATGTAGATTAAATAGCAATTTTATTAAAATACATAAGGAGAAAGTAGTTTGTGCAATATATTTTTTTAATTATTAAAACTAATAGAATCTGTCGAAATTAAAGTCAAACTTAGCAAGTTTTATTAAAATTAAATAGAATTTGACAAGATTTGAATAGAGATTTTATTCAAATCTTATTAAGTTCTATTAAATTTTAATAAAACTTAGGTTTTTTACAAAATGTAATCGAAATTTTAAACGAATTTTGTATAGTTATTAATTTTTTAAAGAAATAGCAAGACTTATATTATAAAACTATGCATTTTTTTTGTAAATTGTTTTAAATTATATAAATTTTTTTTACGCTTTTCTCTTTTGACAATACTCGCCACTTCGTATGTACATTTAATATATTATATATAAATGCATATTTGACTATATACACAATAAAAGCTTTGTTTTCTTGTGTGTACATAAAATATGTAAAATGTGACAAATGTCGCAGGAAACCAAACTAAATTAGCTATTCTATACATAATAAAAGGCTATTTTTCTCATTTCCACAAAGTTCAGTTTGCTATAGAATTTTTTAAAGCAAATATTTAATTATAAAGTTGCGTCAGAATTTTTTCCTATATATCACAACTTATTATAATAAATCCACTTACAAAGAGAATTAAATAAATCACATCTCATTATATTCTAAAAAACCCACATAATATTCTACATAGCATTCAGAAAATGTTATTTTTTCCAACAAATATGAAATGCAATTTTTGCAAACAAAATTTTACTACTTATGTCATGTCTGGGGTTGTTACAATAACTTCTATATATAAGGGGTTGTATTACAATAAAATATTATATTATGTCTTTGGGAATAAAATGAGTTGAGTATATATATACAGCGCATTTGTATTTTCTATTTTCTATATACAGAATATGACAAAAATAATAATAACATTCAATTGAATATATGCGATTTTCATATAAAATATATATTTTTTCTCCTTTATTTTATTTTAAATGTATACGCGAGTTTGAAATGCAGCAGCATGTTATTTAATAAAATATGAAGTGGATATTATTATATAGATGAAAAATATATATGTAAAACGGAGAATATTGCAAATAGAAAGAATGGAAATTCTATATCCGCAGCCAAAATATACGAAAATTCAAATAAGTTAAAACTTTTAAAATTGTTATTCAATTTAATTACCAATCATTTGATCAAATAATTAAAAAAAATAATATTTTTTCAACGTGAAATGAAGATACTTGAAAACTTTATCGGCTATATACGTAATAATGAGCTTTATTTTTAAAATACATTCATCTAATTTTTTTTTTAAATTAATGTTTTAATGATTTTTTTTTAATTTATAAAAATTAACGTAGAATTTAATATGTTTCGAAATTTGTTTTTAAATAAACTAGAAATCCGATAAAATCATCACTTGTTCCTTTTTTTTTGCAAGTAGTAAAATTTAGTAATTTGATATTTTTAGTAATATAATAATATATAGAAAATCTCACACAATCACCTAATTGTGTATATGCGCTAAAGCTTTCTTGTTTTTATAAAATATCTTCTAAAAGTCATATGTTTAGACGAAATTTTATATAAACTATATATAAGCTTCGATACACATAGAAAAGGATCATGTACAGACAGATATGGTTGGAAAGTGTCTTAGCTATACATTTGTCTCGCTCAATGTTTTTCACATATTATTTATATATAAAGATAAATATAAAAGCTTGTAAATATAAATCCCTCGTTACTTTTTTTAACAAGTTTAACTTGGAATCATCTCTATAATAGATTTTCTTTATTTTGAAAAATTTAGTATAGAAACGATCATGCAAAATTTCTGCTATACAAATAAATTTTCAAAATAAAAAATTAATCGTATTAATTCGCAAGTAATGTAGAGCATTAAAATGCAAATCAAAATGGCTGTCTCGTGTAAAAAGCTTTAAGCACATTACGTATATTATATATTATACGCATAAGTCACTAATCTATATAGCCTTTTATTATTTATATATTTATGTAAAGAACTATGCACAAGACTCAACTATTTGTAATTTCGATTTATTTTTAAATATAAATTGTCTGTTTTGTATAAGCACGTCTATTAAAATTTCTTAAAAAATTGACAAAAATCCAAAATAATACAATTTTTTTGAATTTTTTTAATTTGTTTAATGTATAAAAATGCTAAAATGGATGATATGACATTTTTGACTAAATTGAACAGTCAATATATTAGCCAGCCACCACATCCATATTTTACCACATTTTAATTAATATCATAAAACGCTAATTAATGGACACATAAGATAATATCCATCAATTATATGCTATTATACCCATAAATTTACGTATCCTCTCTAGCTGTCTTTTCATAAATTATAATAAACATAATAAAACATTTCACGTGTCAGATCAATCATGTGTGTTACCTCTATATATAAAACATACATAATGTGGACATATGAATTATATTAACTTACACCAAATTATGTAATCCAAAGTCATCATTAATGCGGTCCCATGCGAGCTTCGGATGAATAATTATGGCAAGTCAGTTAGAAAAAAAAAATACAAAAAAATTACTTTTCAGATATTATCATGCAAATTATTAATTACCTATATACCCTTTTCTATAGGCTACATAACCGGAACAACATTTTCCTATATATATAGACTTAATTGGTCATTTCATTAAAAATGCGATAAAAAACCATAAACAATATATTCTCAATGGACTTATCATTTTTTGGTTAAATTAGTAAATTTATAGATAAGTGGCTATAAAAACCATGATACTTATGATACAATATTTTTTATTATACAGTTATTATAAAAAGCAGTAGCAAAGCGTCCAAATAGTACAACTTTTTCTATATTTATACCACACAGTTATCTCAGTTATCAAGAAATTTGAGAAAAATATTTTTAAAAAAAAACAGAAATTGTAACTAAGTATAGTAAAACCTTTTTAAAAAAGCTTTTTTATGCAAATTTGTAAGATAAAAAGATGTTTTTATATGAAAACTGCATTGCAAATTTCGATACACAAATATATTAAAATTTATTCAAACTAAATTCAGTAGCAAAGCGAAACATTTAGTATAAAGTTTTGCAAATTTTATTTGACTCGACTTTTGCTTATATAGTTTATAGTTTTGCTTATATAGTTGAGAAAATAAAAAAAAAACGTATTAAGGAAATTATCTAAATAAATAAAATAATTTCATATATTAAATTTAAAATATTTTATAAATTTTATCAACAATTTTATATAAGTAAAAATCGAGTCAAATAATATTAATCAAACTATATATACTAAATTTGACGTTTTGCTACTGAATTTGGTTATAGAATAAATTTTAATCTATTTGTATATCCAAATTTCCAATGACCTCAATTTTCATATATAATAACATTTTCTTATCTTACAAATTCGCATAAATAATAAAAAAAGCTCCCATTATAATATATTAACTGACAAAAACAAAAGGGTCGACACAGCAAAAATATGGAGAAAAAAGGTTAAGGTTATTTTTTTCTTTTTATACATTGTTTTATTAGGCCAATTTCGTTATTATAGGTTATATACGTCAGTCGTCAGTGATATATAAATTTCAAAATTTCCATATAGTAGATATTTCAAGTATGTAAATATATATGGAAAATACATGAAAATATGAAAAACCCTTTTCTTCATTTTCGCACATAAATTTTATATTTTATTGCGTAGAAAAGGTATAATAATACACTAGATTTTCTATACATATATTTTACGAAATATTATAAAGTATTATGCCAACTCACAATATTCACATAGTCACACAATAATAATATGTTACTTTAGAGACGAATATCGCCAACATCTCAAATTTTACCACAAAAGTAGAAACATTCAACTACATTTAATATTTTTTAATTAATAACTTTATTCTTATATATTTTTTAGAAAACCCCGTATATTTATGTAGAATATTAAAAAAAATTTAAAAAGGACTTTAGTGATAAAACGTTCGTTTATAATTAAACATATTAATTCTAATTAACCAATACTTATCATAATCATAATTAGATTTAAATATACACTTGCAAATAAAATACATATACTAATTACTATAAATGTTTTATCACTAAAGTCCTAATTTCTTTTTTTTTATTATTATTAATTTATTGATTCAGACTAAAATTTGTCTTAAATGGTCAATTTCTTAATTTAAAAATAAATAAGTTTTTTTTAATAATTGCATCATTTTTGTAAAAATGGGAGAAACTTATTCTGTTTTTATTAAATCACAAAGAAAATAAATTCAATTTGCGTGCTTCCACTTTCGAAAATTTTCAAGAATCGTGCCTTTCATGTATGCGTATAAGTATCCATAAGTTGCTCCGAAAAAGAGCATAAATTCAAATGGCTTTACATATTATGTAGAAAAAAAAGGATTACATTTCACCGGTCATGTCAAAAAAACGGGTGCTATATACGCAAAAGTGGCAAAATATTATATTTATAGGATTTAAAATTATATACAATGATGCGATGATGATGTCAAATATAAACATTTTTCATATCATCTACTGGATATACATAGAGGGTTGAGCTTTTAATATGCCAATGCATGTTTTTGGGATTTTCAAATAATAACATTATTTCGAACCGTTTGAAATTTTATGCGGTGTTTCACTTTATTGAGCTGAGGCAATTATAATATTGTTATTATTATGCGTCAAGTGTCTGTATTATTGGTACTTGGATTTATTTCAAATTAAAAAAAATGTCAATCACATTTTAATTGATTTCCGCCTTTTGACGTTTACGTTTTATATAAAGAGTATTTTTTTAACAATGACCAAAACTTGGAAAATTATAAAATTAAGAGAAAAAGCGCATATTTCTCAAGAAAACTAAAATAGTTTGGAATTGTTTCTTCAATGTCATTAATTTAGATACCTAACTTAGTTTTTCTTTATATAAAGCTGTGCTTCGCTTGAATTAAAAGCTTTCATTTATTTAAGTTGAAGAAAGAAAAACTACAATCTATAGTTATAAGGATCTCAACTGCGCAAGTGTAAATTATGTATAGTAATGCATATATGCAGCTTTATGAGACAAGTTTTTATTTTAAATGTCTTTCATTCTGCGCGCAATTCACATTATTATTATTATTATTATTATCGTGCAATGTCACAACTCACAGTTTGCGCGCAGTTGAAAAGTTTTAATCTTTTTTTTTAAATTATTAAGAAAATGTCACTTTATGTTACAAAGTTTTACTATTTTATTATACTTTTTTACAAAAGTAATGCCATCACAGTAATATTTAAGTAGTAGCTTAAATATAGATTATTATATATGAAGAAAGCTCAAGACATGCGACATATAATATATCTTCAGTGGGTGTTTAAATTTTGGATGATTCGCATATACTATATACTTTATCCATTGAATATTATTATTTGTCTTAATGCACAGAATGCTGCTGCACATTATATAGAAGAAAAAAACTATTTTTTTTAATAAAAAATGAATATTATCATTGCGGTGACATTGTGGCAGCAGCAGCAGCAGCAGCAATGCAACGAAAAAACCATATAATGCTTTTAAAACAGACAAAATTTTGCCATTTATTTTTTATGTAACTTTGACATAATAGTTTTTTCTTCTATGTAAAGACGAGAAAGTAAGACAAAATCGTGAAACTATATATTATATATATATATATATATGCAGATATTTCTCAATGCACATCCATTATTTTCATTTTTTTAATATTTCATCTTCAGTATATAATATACTTTGTAGTAATAATTTTGTTGAAAAAATTAAATTAAATTTTGTAACAAAATTGTTTTATGGGATTTTATAACTTGAATATGTTCTTTCAAATTTGCAATAAAGGCACAAGTGTTTTATCGAAAAAATCTTCGAAGATAAAAATACAAAGGCATTTAATAAATCATAAATTTGATAAAATCACAAATTTTAAATTAAACTTTGTTCAGGTAGATAATTCCATGTAATTACAGATTTTTATAAATCTTATAAGTCCTTTGAAATTTAATGAAATTTGAAAACCAAATCATAAGGATTTATGTATTGCAATTATTATGATCGATCTATATAGCAAAGAGCAATTTGTATAATATAGAAAACCAAATTCGTATGCATTAAATATATTTTTGTAATCAGACGTTTTGAATATATAAAATAGTTTAAAATTTAACTATCCTCAGGCATTTTTCTAACATTACTATAAGTATATATTATCGATACGATAGATTGTAGCTATCTAGATATATATTATTCCATCTTACCTCATGTATATCTTACATATATTATAATAATTCTACATCCTTTTTGGTAAAACATTATAAACTATATACGCAAAAACAAAATGTCAATATTTGTTTACAAAATTATCTATTCAATGTAAAATTTATGTATACACGTTAGGAAATTTGATAAAATCCACACACAACTTTTTGCAAAAAGTAAACATAATTTACATCATAATTATTGTAGATAGATATTTTCTAAATTTTATATAGTTTATAGAGTAGATTATCCATTCATTTAAACATAATATTCTATATAAATTGTTTTTGTATGTATACAAACATCTTTCATTTTCCTGTAATATTATGCGCTACAAGGGTAAATATATACATATAGATTGTTAAACATATTATCCCAATTTAACACTAAATTTCCTTTTGGCACCCAATTCATATACCAACTATATATTTATATTCTATATTATAGTTAAAAAGAAAATCCCATACCTTGTTGTATTACAAAATACATTTTAAACAATATAATGTTTTATAAATTATATTATAGTTTCTCGCCTTTTCTTCTAAACTGCGAAACTCAGCTAAATTCTATATAGTATAATAGACAAAGTCTAGCCAAAATTTAACACACTACCATTACATTTACGAAATGTTGAAAATAACAAATTTCATTAATTTCATTTGAAAATTTGACGAAATGTAATCAATTTAATCAACTTTAAATATTTTTGATGAAATTGAATCGTATTTTGATCAAATTAAAAGAAATTTGACAAGAAACGAACTTTAAACCAATTTATTCAATCAAATTTCGTTTTCAATTTAAAAATTTTTAATTTTTTTTAAAACTATGAATATAATTTAATTTAATTAATTTTAATCAAATTTTAATTAATTTTAATCAAATTTTATTTTATTTTAGATGAACTTTAATAATATTTGACAAAACTTTAATCATAACAAATATATATATATAGAACTAAAATTTAAAACTATTTTCGTCTGTGCAAAAATTGCACAGACGCTCCTCTATAAGTCTATAGTATATAGATTTTAGTGTTAGCTATTATATTAGACAGACATAAATAATCGAATATATACACAAAAAGGGTTGTCTAAGTTTCCTTGCTATATAATAATAATAATATGTTAATTATACGTCCTCCAATAATACACAATTTATCATCGCATAATTTTACGTATAGAAAAACACAAGCTTTATTGTAGGTATATAATATAAAACAACAAACTTTCAATCAGATAAAAAGGCTATAATAGTCCTTTTGTACATAAGCTTTGTATAAATGCTAAACGATAACATGTAAGGTTCGTGAAATATAAAACAAAAACATCAGATATAATTTTCTGCTAAAGTGTGGCATATTTTCGATAGTATAATTTATATAATTTTAAATTTTATCTATTTTTTGTTCAACTGCAAATTAAATATATCCATCATTTTGATGGATGAGTTTATATCATGTTTATAGTGACTCAAGGATTATTTTAATTGGATAAAAAATAGAATAAAAACCGACTAATTCAGCTAAAATAAGTACAGAGTATAGAATACACCAGCTAAATAGTATAATAGAAAAATAAACAACAATTTTAATAATTATTAAATAAACAAAATCCACCCTATCCCTCCAATCATCACTAAAAACAAACAGATAAAAATACACAATCGCATATTTAAAATTCAAACAATGTGCAATTATTCACTCTTTAAAGCCACATTTTAAATTACGTGCATTTCTCTCTATGCGAGCTTTGTATAGCTCGCAAGGATATTATTATCATTCCACAACTCTATATATAGATTAAGCACAGACTATAATGTGTCTGTCGTATTCCAATTTTACTTCTTCTTCCAATTAGTTTAATTTATGCGAGTGGTGAACGAGAAAACAAATTTGATTTCGTGCTCTAATTACCACGTTTTTTTTCCTTCATCTTCATCTCTAAATATAAATTCCTTTTTATTCATTCGCATGTACAGAATGGAAAGAGTTAAAATTGCAATATCTCGTATGTTTGCTATTTTATGGAAAATTGTATTATTATCAATTAAACAGAAAAAGTCAAGAAAAAACTGTTTTTTATAATACTTTTATATAATGACATATTAAGTATTAACATTTAAAAATTTAAAACAAGTTTTATGTTGATAAAAAAAACGAAGTCATTTAAATAAAATTAAAATTATTAGCTGCAGGACTCTAAATGAGTTAAGCAAATATTTCTTATAACTTTAAATTTTTGTAAAAAATACCAAAACACCAAGACATCCAATCTATGGGAATGCAAATTAAATATTTCTCTCTCTAAATGAATCAATAAATTATTAACATAAAGCTTTCTATTTAAATTTGCGCAAATACGAGATATTGTCATCCATACGAATTACTATAATATTTTATGTAGAAATTCCTCAGATATGCGAACGGATATAGATCCCTCCTAATACCCGTCTATTATATTAAAATATTTACAGTAAGGTATTATACTATATACATCCAATACATAAATCGTAATAAATCCGATTTTTTCATCGCAGCTTCATTTCATTATTATTCTGCTAAAATCGCGTTTGCATACAAATCGAAAATCTCTTATAGATTATTTATTTCTTTGATTGAAAGCGACATAATTACTTATAGCATTTGCATAATTTATATTATAATGAAAAGTAATGCTACTGCTGCTGTTGCTACACTTTTCGCAATACGCGATATCAATAATTTATGTTATTTAATTCGAATAATAAAGAAAGCTTTTAACTGAAAGCACGAAAAAAATCAGCCAAGAAGTTTTTTTTAAAGCATAGACACAAAATATTTATATAAATTATGCTTAAGGGTGCGGAAATGACGTGCGCATATTAAACAATATTTGTTTCATGCGAAAAATTTGATTAAAGAACAAATTCTGAAAAACGGAATAGATTTAGTCATATACGTCCACTAAAAGCAAATACATAGTTATTATAAAATGTCAAATTTTATGGTCAGGCTAATTGTGACATGCGGCCATCCTATTGGCTTAAAAAAATATGGCTCTTATGAATTTTATAAACGAACAAAATCTTAAAATTTCATGAAAATCGAAATATATTTAGTCATATACGTCAACAGAAAGCAAATACCCAGTACAAAATGTCAAATTTTATGGTCAGCCTAATTGTGACATCCGCCCATTCTATCGGCTTATAAAAAAATACGGGTCTAATGAATTTTTAATAAACGGATTTTTATACATGAAAATGAAAGAATTCAATTTATAAGTTCGCTATGTGCTAAACAAATTTAGTTAAATATTAAGAAAATTATAACAAACAATTATTTCAAGTCAATGAATTGAAACGATTCTTATTTTCGTAATTATTGAACAATGAGAAAATTACACAACTTATACAATATGGCAGACAAAATATATATTGTTTGTAAGCTTTTAAGTAAAATAATTTTAATCTGAATATACAATTGAATAGATATTTAGAAATTGCTCTTGAAATTTATGAAATTAGTAGAAATAAATTAAATATATTTTTAATAAAATAAAAATAAATATTTTATTTAAAAAAATATTTTTGTTTTCTTTTGGAAATGTTTATTTCTTTGCTTTTTATGAAATTTTAAAATTTATGTTAAAACTGTTTGATATTTTTTAAATTGCAATTTAAAATTTTCAATATATCTGTAAAATTCATTGAAACTTTTAGAAATGTGTTTATTAATTTAAATTTTTACCTGTTAAAACAGGACATAATTCTCAGATGTTTGGTAATCAAGACAAACAAAATAATATCTTATTTAAAAAACCAAAAAAAAAAATCTTTTATCCAGTGAAAGCAATTTAAATTATTGTCGTACAAAATATTTTCTATATTTTATAAATAATTTTTTGAAGATTATAATATGTACAAAAGAAAAATCCAAATATCCTTCGCAATTATGTCATTGCGGTTAAAATACTAAGATTTCGGTAAAGTATTTAACAAAAAACCGAATTGACAAAAGATTTTCCATTTCTTTACAAATACAAAAAAAGTCCCATTATATTATTCCCGACCAGATGACATAATATTATAGAAAACACAAAACAAAACATTTTAAATGAATAATATTATTTTGATTTGAAAAAAAAAATTATCTTACAACAGGATTATTATTCAAAATTTCTATAAATAGTAAAAAATAAAATATTCAAAACAAATCCGAGACAAAAAAAAAACCCACAGAAATTTAGTTGACAAAAAAAATTATCATAAAACCCAATCTTTTCGTTTTAGAGACATCCTATATACTATATTGTATATCTACCTATATATAAAATAAAATCCGAAACATGTTCAAGTTTTTGTCCTTTTCAACAACAACAAAAAATCTACTCTGAAAATGTTTTATCGTCAATATTCATCTCTTAATATTTTTTGTGTGTACTTTTAAAACTCGATATATAAATGTCGAGCAAAGGTTTTGTGTTTTTAATTTTTTTTGCATATAAAATACCTCAGGCGATGTAATCCTGTGTGCATATTTAGGTTTTTTTTCTTTGATAATTCGAATATGTGGTTCTTAAAAAAAAACATTTTTTTATCTTTAAATTTTGTGCCAAATTACAGAAAAAAACCCAACTTTACACAAGACACAAGAATATTTTGTTACCATGTTTTAAAACATAATAAAAATGTCAGACATTTTCTTCCAGATAAAATAGTCGACATGAAAAAAGAAAAAAACTAAATAAAAGTCTCTTAAAATTTTGTGGCCCATTCACAATAAATATATAGTGTATATGCTGATTTAATCACTTTTTACTTATATTATATTACAATATTTTGTAAGTATAGAAAAATATTGGCTAACACAGATAACTCTGTTCATCTGTTTCAGAGCTTGTGTATAGAAATGCACCGTGAATTTCCACCAACTATAATATAAACTAAAAAAAATTTAACACATGTTTTTTTGGAAAGAGAAAAAAATGTTAAAAAGGTCCTTGTGTGACATTAATCCGAAAAAAATGTGAATTTCCTTTTGCGATTACATTTACTGATATATACGCCATGTGATCGTTCAAATAAATTAAATGTACAAAACGACGACATTTATTTAATATGTTAAAACCGCACAATAGCCGCTTTTTGTACTATATGTGCGCGATAAGTGATCATTATATTATAAAGACTTTGTGTGTTATGCGCATCGGTGGAGACCGACAATGTCTTTTTTTTTGTTAAGGCTCACATTTTAATTTATATCGTTTGAATGTTTTTTTTTGTCATCAGATCCTTGCAAACCGTGTGTAATTTAATCTTTTATTTCGTTAAAATGACAATATTGCTTTTAAAAAACGATAATAGAAAAACATTCTTCTTAATACAAAAAATGACGGAAATTAATTTGTTGAGAATTTTTTGCGCTATAACAAAGCTTTTACTAAAACAACGCATATATGAGTGTATAGTTCGCATGCGCATAAGTAAAATAAGCTTTATGAAAATGCATAATGTTTTAAAATGTGTTTAAGCTTTTTGCAACCTAATCTTGAAATTTTTAATTAAATATTGATTTTGATGCAATTCTTTTATAATTTATTGGGAATTAAAACTTAAAAAAGTAAAAGTATAAATATAATTAATTAATAAAACGTGTAATTACGTGATTTTAAATTATATTTATATTTTTAATTTTAATGCAATTTTTTTATATGAAAAATATCTTAATTAATTTTTCATGTAAAAGTTTTTTTGATTATATATAGTTATTTTCTAGGACTTAATAAGAATTTTATTCAAATTTTCTTAGCTTTATGCGAGTATTGACAATATAAAGCCTGTTAAAATGTAACAACTTTGTATATACAAGAATTATTTAACAAAAATACGATAGCTTTAAAAACAATAATTTTTAATATAAATTATGAAAAGAAATGCAATTAACTTTTACATAAAACAATAAAATTAAATAATATTTTCAAATTATATATAGAGAAAATAAAATGGCCAATTCAAATAATTAAATTAAATTACACAAAATGCGTTATGGACAAAATTTAAATATTTTCACATTAAAAAGGCAATTTCTTTAAACTTTAAGCATAAAATTGCAGTGTGCTTTTAAAGGGACATATACAAATTTGTCGCTGCTTTAGTCTACATATATAAACATTATATTTTATTAATCAGCTTATAGAATAAATTCCGACACAACTTTCTGTAAAGTTGTTATGTGGAATATTGTGGGCGCAAAAGGCTTTATATACATGTATACGTTATTTTGAATTCGGCTTATTTAATCGATCGATATTATTACACACATTACATAATATATTATAATATAGTTATTATATTTAAATACACACAACTGCTCAAAGTTTAAGTTATATATACATGTTGTATTTAATATTATAAAACAAAGCCATTATATATAAACGTATATAAATAGACAAGTTGTACAGAGGAGAAAAGCCTTTATAAATAAAGTTCAACTAAAACTAATAACTTTATGTGGTTTTGTGGCAAAACTGTTCTGTTCTGTATATACATATAATAGAACTTTTGAATCCGATTTGACCATCTAGCTAGACCATATTGATTTATATTATTCGCATTTTCTATATATTATAACATTATATGTGTGTGGAAAATTTAAATAAAACAGGCACAAAGCCAAAACGGAAAAATGTAAACGAATAACGGAAGCACTCTATAAATTTATATATTAATTATTTTTTACCGCGATGTTGAAATTAAAAACTTTACATATCTGATAAATTATAATTAATTGCATTTAAAATCGAAATATAATAATTGTTTCAAGTTTTAGTTTTTATACGAAATTTGGTATACAAAATAATTAAATTTTGCTTAATTTAGTGTTAAGGTTTTCTAAAATTCAAATCATTTAAATTTGTTGGATTAAAATTAATCTTTTTAGAATTTTGTGTAAAAAAACAATTATTAAATTATCAAAAAATACAATTCGAAATATAATAATTGTTTCACGTTTTAATTTTAAACGAAATTTGTTATCCAAAATTAAATAAATGTTGTTTAATTTAGTTAAGCTTTTCTAAAATTCAAATAAGATTAAAAAACAATTTTTAAATTAAAAAAATAGTTAAATTTTATCCAAAAAAAAGTTATGACATTAAAATTTTAGAAAAGCTTATATTTTCAAGAATAGAAAAACATGTTGCCATGCATCAAACTTAATCGAATTCAATGAATATTTAAATTTAATTTAATTTCATTTTCAGTTAAAATAAAAATTAAACAAAAACTTTATAATAAAGAAACTTTAAATTTTTTTGAATTTTAAACGAATTCTTTAAAAAAAAATCAGAATTTCTATGCGGAAATTTAGAGCATTCGTCTCTGGTTGAAACTATATAGCAGTGTTTAATAATGTATAAATAGTTATTTTGATTCTATAATATAAATTATAAATATGTACAAAACTTTCTGGATGGCAATTGAGGGTGTTGTAACTATATAATATACAAAATAATAATATATGCATCATATTATATAAAATTATGAAGAAACTTTTTGTTTGTCGAGAATTTTAAGTTTATATCCTTAATAAAATATTTAACATAAATCAACATACTTATTATTATTATTATTAATGTGATGTTTCGCAGGATGAAAAATAAATTATCTTTCCTTTAAAATTTATGTGACAATATTGTATACGTAAATTATTGCATATATATAACTAAATTGCTTGCTCTACATAAAATTCGCCATATAAATTTTATTAGAGCAATTTTACTGTTTACAAATATTGTATGTACGAAGCAATATGATTAATTTATTATACAAATTAGAAATTTATTATATTTTTTTAGAAATGAAGAAATTTTCATAAAGTCAAAACTAATGTGTTTAAAAAATTTTAACTTATACAATGAACCAATTTACACTACAAGTTTGTTCACATACGTCTCTTTGTGTTTTTGTGGTGTGAATTTGTTCTAAGTAAAAGATGGCTTATCTCAAGTAACAGAAAATTGGTTGTTTTCAACAAAAATATATTAAAACTTCTTGAATAAAATTCAAAATTGTCAATTTGTTAAAAACAAGATTCAATAATACTTAAATCATCCCTAAAATTCATTATTACAAAAAATCTTTAATATCCTTTCACATAAAAGCACGCACAAAAACCCTATATACTAATTATAGCAACTTTTTTAAAATGTATATCGCTACTTCCAACTAATACCATCATAACTATATAAAAATTTTAGACTTGCATCTTTAACTTTAAAGTTGACGAAATTGCATCAAAAAGTTTTTTTTTCGCTTTTTGAAAAATGCGAAAATTCCAGGTTAAAACATATCAACTTTATTCAAAATATAATTTTTCTATAATTAATTTGAACATAAAAAAATAAATTTTGGAAAAAACCTCATTCAATTATATCGTTAAGTTTTTAAATGCGAACGATTCAAAAAAACCGAAAAACTTTAAATTGCTCTCCTGAAAAGTTGCGTTTTCCGAGTTATGATGTTATTGCATGGAAAAAGCGATAGATATACGTTTGGTAATTTTGTCAAAAACTTCCCTACATACCAATTTAATTTTACATTTATATAACTAATAAGGGTTAATTAAAAATATATCTTTTTTTATAATATCTTTGACATAATATTATCAAAAAAAGAAAAAAAAACATAAATTAACTTATTTTACTATAAACAACCCTTTTTAGTTATTTATAATTAAAATTAATGGTAAAATTTCACCTGGTTCATATGAAAAGGAACAACAAAAAACCCAGACAACATAATTCAAGAATAATTTTCTATATTTCAATATTTTTTACCTTAACCCTTAATCTTATTTTCATCTCTTGAAAAAGGGTAAAAAATAAAATAATAATATCCGCATGTCTTGTCATATAATACACAAATTTTGTCGGAATAAATTTTTGTTTTCTTTAAGGATTTGGTAAAATACTTTTACTTAAAAGAAACAGATTTCAAATTAAAAAAAAACTCAAATCTACCAAAATCATAATCTTTATCTTTTTTTAGCCAAAGAGATGTTAATTAAAAGAAAAAATTAAAAAAAAAACGTCTACAAAAAAAAGAGATTTGTTCGTCAAGATAAACAAGTCAAAGTCACATTTTTGTTTCTTATATAAACGCATTGTTTTGAATGACACACAAGTATACACATCACACTATTAAAATAAAATAAATCATCTTCTCTGCCTACCTACTTTTTTATTTATTTTGACTTGAAATTTATGTTTAAGAAATATAAGCGTTCTTTAATCCTGATTGAAGGATGTCAATTTAAATAGTTTTAAGAAAAAAAAAATAAGGTTTAAGGTATTACCTATATACAGTTTCGTGTATAATTATAAATACACAAATATTTTTCGTCGTATATATAGTTAAGATTTTTTTTCATTTCAAATATTTCTTAAATATGCGTAACAAAGATCTTTTATCGGTAACATTTTAGGAGAAAAAAAACGAACACGTCAAAAATGATTTTTTTTCCTTTTGTTATTATGGTAATATGGGTAATACATGTACCTTATTTTGAGTAATGACTTGTAATGGATTTTATACCAAATTTTTAAGCAAATGGGTCTTAATTTAAATTAAAAAAAACATTTAAAAATATATGTGCCCATTTATTTTACAAAATGAGTTTGTACAGAAAAAAAATTATTTAAACAAAATACCTTAAATTCCTTGTCTACTAAATTGATTTCCATTTAATTTTTTGGATTTACCTGAATTTTGATTAAAAATCAAGATAGATTTTAAGGCTTCATATACACAGAGAAACTGAGCACTAACCATCCGTCGGGTTAAATATTTTTTGGATGGTTAAGTAACAAAATAACCATCT
>JANSTW010051235.1:0-12571 GCA_027564275.1 Diadocidia ferruginosa
AACAAAAACATGTAAATAAAATATATAACAGAGCAAGAAAGAACTCTTGTTTAGCTCGCCATCTAATATTTAAAAAAATGCACATACGAGGTATTGAAGTTCATCCCTCGCATTGTATAATTCCATTGATAAATCTTTATTAACTTTGAATGTTTTCTATATAGTACAGAGAATGTTATTTCCAATTGAATGGAACGCCACACAGAATACGATTCTATGCTTTGTATTGTATTTTAGTATTCGGTTTTTGCAAATCACATTTATTTTTCATATATAGGTATTTAGAGTAAATACAAGAAACGGGATTTGAAGTAAAGCCAAATAAATTAATTAATATTATATTCAAGTTTGATGCGTGTAATAAATTATAATACATTATTTTAAATGTTTAACAAATTCGTATACTATTACTTCTAACTAATTAATTAATGTAAATTTTTAAAAGACATTTCCAAAACCCTCAACGACTATTATATCTAAGTTAAATTTGTTTTGTTCGTCTGCTCCATTTAATCTAAAATCAATATTTATGTACACTTTATTTCTATTCAATTTAGAATATTTTTTTTTATTTAATTAAAATTTCGTAGGCTTCTCAAATAAAATATATTATTTATATTATAAAATCTACATACTAATCTCTTAACATACTCAACTCTTTCATATTTATATATTTTCTGTAAGATATCTTTATTATAAAATAAAATAAAATCATCGCATGATAATCAGTTTTCCCAAATAATATAAAATAATTTGCCTTTTTAAACCTAACTGGCCCTATATGTATATGGGTTGATATAAGAAAACTTGTATACAAAATAATAATTTTACGACCATTTAAGCTTTCTATTTTGTGCGTGTGTCTATATTATACTATATATACACTCTTTATCCATAATAAAGGAGCCAATTTTGTTTTTCATCTTTTAGTTTTTCGCTATACATTATATAGTGTATTATCAAATTACACATATTACCTACAAGTCCTTATACATATATATATATATATATATATATATAGAAAGTCCTTAAAATATATAAAGCTTCGTAATTTTTTTTTTCTATAAAATATATTCAACGCAATGCAAAACCCACTTCAAAATATAGAAAGGCACACAAACTGTAGGGTAAATTTTCCTACGCACTATACCTCTATATAATATAAGGGAAACGAAATATTATCTTTAACATATGCGAGCTTAATTTAATTGAGAGTATGATGTGTGTTTTTACTTTAAAATACTTGTACCTTTTTTAAAAAGCTTTTATGAAAAACGGAAATGTTTTGTATTGAATTGTTGACAGATGGTAAATTCAGCTATAATTAGAAAATAGTTTTGAGAAAATTTTATTTTTATTTTAAATAATTTTTTTTTCAACATTTCTACAGTAATAAGCTTTTTAAAATATTTCGTTTATAGCAGTTTTTACCTTTACATGACAAATGCTGCGTATAGATTATTATTATACAATTTAAAAGGGTCACATTCGGAATAAATTTTACGGTTTTTCAAGTGTATGCAAAGTAAATATATAACTAAAATTTTGTTTTTCTTCGCCATTTCCAAATAAGAAAATAAACAAATTTCATATCTTCTTTCGCTTTACTTAGATTGGATGCTTATTTTTAAGCCGTTTATTTTCGATGATCAAGCCTATTTTCTATGCAGAAAACCATGAAGAATTTACTGTACATTACATGAAATTCGATTATTTTAGCATCGACCATCTAATTGTAGTTAGGTAGAGATAGCAGAGAGCAAAAAATTTCACTGCTAAGCTAATCAAAAGCTACATCACAATCACAATCAATTTTTCTTTAGTATAGTAGTGTCATTTATTAATACCTAGTAACAAGTGGAGTTCCCCAAGGTTCTTTATTAGGTCCTCTCCTTTTTGGCTTCTTTCAAATCAATGATGTGCGGTTAACGTTCAGTTTTATTAATAACCTTGAATAAATAAAAATTAATTCTGAAAAAACCCTTACATCCTCTGATTAGAAAAATGTGGAAATCCATGTTATCTCAGTTCGTTATATATTTATATTCTTTAAATATGTCTAGCGAATATAGCCTTAAATTACAAAATAATATGAAAAGATTTTGTAAAGAGATAATTTCTTTTTTCAAATTCAAATGACTAGAAACAATTTAAATAAAAAATACTAAAAAAAAGAAATAAATTGAAATTGTGATATAATAAACTTATATCAAAGAATAAATTATTTTTAAAAAATGAAAAAAATATTCGAAACAATATAATATAACTTTATATACAAACAGCACAGAACGCATAGAGAAAAATATGAAATAAATGAAATCATGAAGTTTTTCTTTTTATAAATATTTTATTTATATACAAAAGTTTTGCACATAACAATTAAATTTTTTAGCCCATTTTTTCCCCGATTTTTTGTTTGTTTGTTTTTATATAAATTACAAAATAACATGAAAGCTTTACAGCTATGTTATAGATATACATTTTTTTTGTTACAAAAATGTATGATATCAGAAAATTATATATATTTTAAAAGCTCAATGCTCAGGCGAACTCAGGCGTTAAGGGAGAAATTTACGTATTATAACAATAACTCTTATAATCCCTTGCGGAGGATCAATATAATTTTTTGTTTTTTATATTTTTTTTGTGATTTTAATAATGTTTTTATAAACCAACCGAAATACACCTAGATATATTGTTATATAGTACACGTGGCTACCGCAATGTATGTGTATACAAAATATATAAAAAGCTGATTAAAAATTTCTAAAATAAACCCAAATCTATCCAAATATAACAACAAATAATTATATAGCATTTTTTCTTTGCTAAAAGCATGTTCATATATAAACATTAAACAATGGGAAAATTATAATATTTTTAATCCTTGAATATGATGTTTCGGTCATGGTCACGTCGGTCGCATATATTTTATATAAAATCATTTTTTCGGATTATTCTATGTATGTACTATATATGGTTTACAAATTTAGGTATATGCAATTTGTAAAAATATATAGAACTATATAAAATACTTTTTGAGAAATGTATACAGTAAAAGTTGGAATTTGTTATTATAAAAATTTTTGGCATCAGTTACTGTTCAAATATTATAGATATTTTTATACGTATGTCGCATATATTATGCGATATATGAAAGAAGGCGAAGGACTATTTCAACAGATTTTTGTCTACATTTTTTTTATCTTAAATTTATTAGTTATACATATATATAAATTTGATCTTAACCTTGAAAATGTGTAAAATCCTAGAAATATTTTATAATGTCATTATATACTTAATAATATTTTAGAAAATATTGTTTTTTTAATTCAATATATTAAAATGTAAGTAAATAGACTACAAAAATATGTACCTAGAACATTTGCAATTATAAGATGTTTTGTTTTTTTTTTAATAAAATAAAAATGTCGGACACAAATTATAGGACCTCTCTAAATTTTTCTGAAAATTTGTAAAAATATATATTTATATATGTAAATATTTCTCAATTTTTACAAGTGCCAACTGACCGATGCAATGGTACAGTGGCTATCCACTCGCCTTGTAAACATAAGACTCGGGTTCAAAGTCCTGTTGGCGGCACACTCAGATATTTTTCACAAAAATTATTTGTGTTGTATAGCTTTTCAATAGTGAATTAAATTCTGGTCGAGTAGTACGAAATCCACTTAAAACTGTAGGTTCATATATATGATATCATCAATATAAGGTTAATCATATAAGCAAAACCGACCCAATACAAATTTAAGACAATATAACCTCGTAGTCGAAGTCTATAAATGGAGAATATTCGCATTTAAAAAAAAGTGCAATCAATTAGCAATAATACACATAAAATCCACTTAAAATTATAAAAAAAACCCACAACACGCCAATAGAATCATTATTTACAAACAATATATGAAAAAAGGTCTAAAATGAAGATAAAAAATTATTCAATGGAAATTAAAACCGATAAGTTAAATAAAAATAATAATCGTTCTCGTATACACAATATAAAAAAATATAAATATTGACCATTGACAAAGGTTGAAATTTAAGGCATGCGGAAAGCAAAATTAAAAACTGTTTAGAGCATCAGCTAACAAGCCATCTTCAATACAAATTCTTTGCTTACTTGATGCGATTAAAAATTTTACCACGAAAACACAAAATAAATCGAATAAAACCTCAGACAATAAAAAGTTTCTGTATGAATGGAACTCACTTTATAATTTAAAATTTAATTTAACAAGTTTTTAAGCAATTCAGCGATGGCATTATCTGTGGAAACTTTCGAAAACTATTGTTTCAATATAATTGGATTTTTTGTATGTAATTTTAATGTATATTGTATGTTACACATTATAATTCCAAAACTGCCGGAGAATAATATTAAATTATATAATTATGTCATTTTTTATAACTTTTTTTATATATTGTGAATCTTATCTCAACAATGTGGGTTAAACAGCGATGTTCGACTTAGTTTCAGTTCTCGTATAACCTCATCAGTGGCCAGACTAACTCTATTTATAGCAACTCTATTGTTTCAATGTTTCAACGTACCCTTTTTATATGTGATATTCCAACGAAAAGAAAAATGTCTGTATGAAGGGAACTAAATTGGCTCTTTGCTTCCAATCTTATATAACTATATTTTAAGTTCAAGCTAAAATTTCCTAACAACGATAACAAATACATTTCTAATTGGATTTATTAATTATTGGAAGTATATAGACCAATAGATACCTTTATGCGTATAAAAGCAATAGTTTGATATTTAAATATAATATATGTATAATTGTATATAGTTATGAATATCCATCATCGTGTTTTTTACTGCAAAACGAGGAGCCATAGGAACCTTTCTTTCTATCTGATACCATGGTTTTCAATAACTACTATAGCAATATTGATCGATGGTATAATATGTTAAGCTTTTTAGTGGAAAATCTTGAAAAAACCATTAAAAGAAATGCTTCCCTTGCTTCTGTCGAATATATTCGGCACTACGGTATAAATCTACAAATATACAAAAATTACGAGTACCAAATATGGCCAATCGTACATAGTAAAATATTTCTCACTTAATATTCCAATTCCGTATTCGCATACATTCCCATATATATTATAGTATACTCAACAAATACAAAAATAGAAATTATTGTACGTTCTATTTGATTTTCATTTAGCATTCTATACGAATATATACGGCAATTATCCTGTCAGTTAGAGAGAAAATAGAAATACCTACCCTAACAAAATGTACAGTTTGTATAAATATTATATTATAATATATGATGTGGAAAAGGTAACTTCCTTAATTACAAATCATGATATGAATTTATATATAAAGCACAGTCTATATAAACATTATGAAAATGCAATCAAATCAATAAATCAATATAATTTAAATATCTAGTTACAAACATATGCTACTTTATATACAAAATTGAACAAAAGTATCACCTTCAGCCAGGCAGTATATATATATATGTTTTATATATATATATATATATATATTTATTTATAAGGTATATAATGTTAAATCCTTTTTTCAAGTGGTATATAATTGTATGTTATTGTTGAATGCAAGTATATATATACTTGCCTAGTATATAAATGAATAATATATAATGCTAAACAATTTTTAAATTGTCTGTTTATCAACTCTATGTACTACATAGGATTTGTAAAAAAGGAGTTTTTTCTGTATATATACTGAATACTCTTTCGTTAAATTCTCTCACCCGACAATATATATTAGATAGTGTATATAATATATAGTAGACAAAATTTACGATAACTTTTAGGGCGCAAACTCACAGCTTACACCACGATATATTTTAATAAATTTATTGAAAGGAGCCAAAGTACAGGATGTATTGCACAAAGATTGTTGGATCAAGAAAAATGTCTAAAATGTGTAATATTCTTGAAAACGTAAGAATAAAATGACAAGTCTCTTTTCTCTAAATTGTAAAAAAAAATCTCATGTATCCTACGTGCCGCACTATTACATTTTGCAAAAAAAGCTTTAAATATATATATATATGATTCTTTAGAAAAAAAATGCGTGAAGCCTCGCCTTTAATAAGCATAAATAAAGCTTATGCAGGCAAAGCTCTTCGCAATTTTTTTTACCGATAACCATACATCGCTTTTTCATAAAAAAAATGTCAACATTTGTATTGTTTGTTTTAAGAGACTCTTATATACAAAATTTGTGCATTTTTACAAGTTTTTTTGTCTACTTTGTCTTTACTTTTCAATATGACGAAGTCATCTGATGAGGCTAAGTTATTTGTTAAAAAAAACTTTAAACCTTAACGCATATGTAAAGCGAAACAGGTTTTTGGATTTTGTATGAGAAATTCGAGTTATAATTGATTAAATTGATCACTGCAAAAACATTTAAAATGCCTTTTTTCTTGATTTTTCTGAAAATAACGAAACTATATCCGTTAAATCGGTAAAACTATACTATTAAAACATTAAGATAACAATTTTGTTCATGTCAATTGGTCGAGTTTTTTTTTTGCGAAATTGCAAAATAACACATAATATACATAGAAAGAATTATGATTTCAGCAAAAAAACTAAACTCGATCAACTTAGATGAAATAAAATTTAAATCATATTCTTTTCAATTATTTTCTTAATGACTGTCTTTAATGATTTTCAGTCAAATCAAAAATAATCAAGAAAAAAAATTCAAATGTTTTTCATTCAATTAGTTAAAACTCCAACTTTCCACATAACCGTGACGTCAACTGAAAGTTCTTGACACAGGCTCAAATTTTAGTTTTAAGGGTTTTGGGTCCAATCTACCTCAGGAGAAGTTAAGGAACGTCTTAGAAGGACAAGTAAATTAGCCAGTTTGGGGGCTCATGGGAACGATGGACTAAAACCCTTAAAACAAAAAAATTACAATATATAACTTTTTCAATAAATTAGTTATTACTTACCATATGAGATTAAAATTTACGAGATTTCTTTATAATTTTATATGAACAAAAAGTAAATCATCCGAAATCTTTTTTCCTGCGTTCATGCATTGCGCGACATCCTGCACAATATAAACATAGCTATATAGAATGTTTCGTTGATTTTCCTTCCATAAATATTATCTCAATATCCTTGCTCATTAAAATCAGATATACAAGAGCTATATACAATACATATATATAGCAAAAATGTTTCCCTTTTTCTATATAAATAATATATCGCAATGTGAGATAGAGTTATATAAACCTAGAAATCTCCATATTTTCAACATAAATATATTTATGTATATATACAATATAAAAAGACGGGAAAATCTGAAATGAAAATTTTCATTGTACAGCTCTGCTTAGTCAGTCGTCGAAAGGAGTACACTGAATGAGGTCGTGGTTTTTCCGGCGCAACCCGTTATTCCCATTGTGTGTGCGTGTATAAAAAAATATAATTTTAGCAATATTGTGATGCGGAAAAAAGGATTTTCCAAATTAATTTTCCTTTTTTGGTTTGTCCGTTTAGTGTGTATCCTGAACTATAAATAATTTTCATCATGTAATACGTGAAAGAAAATAGTATATTTGTTATTTGTATTTATAGAAACGAAAAACGAAAATGTTTTTCTATTATTTTTATGAATATTATTTTTATGCGTGAAAATAAATTCAGGAAAACTAATAAATATACAAGTAAAAAAAAGGTTTTCCTTTTTTTCTGATAATATTATTTGATTTTATATTTCTAATATAATATTATATAGATATGATATGATCGTGAGTGAACCGTTGAGAAGGAAGAGGAGGAAAATGCTGTGATTTGTGTTTTATATCAACGAACGAGAAAAGAAATTGCAAAAACAGAAAAAGTGATTTATACGAAGGAAAAAAAAACATCAACATCGAATATACACACAAAAAATATATTTGTGTTGACTGGGTGAATAAATAAATATTTTGTTTTGTTGTCTGTGCACACATAAATTTTCTATACCTACAGATTTGTACGTACAACATCGCCTATAAATATCAATATATAAATGGATTTTTTTTTCGTCTTGGAGGAAGGTGATGGTGAGCTTTGCGATTTGGTTTGTTTGCTCTAAACTATATGTACAACATTTGAAAAACATCAGAAAATAAGCCACATACAATTAGGACTGAATCAAAGCCCTAAAACAAAATCCCTTCAAATAAAAACCAACGAAAAAAATTAAATCATATAAAATGAACGTTGGTTTTTCCAATTATATATTTCCATCTTTATAGGCCTATGTGTACATTTTCCCTGCGTGATTTTTTATTGCCCAAAAGAAATTATTATTTTTTATCTTCTTTTTATATCCTGCCAAAAATATTCTATATTGTGTTTACTAGAAAAAAAATGCTCTTTATATTTAGGATTATCGTTTTCGTTTATGTGTTGTTTGTGCTTTCATATTTACATAAATTTTATATTTTTTTCAAAATCACCCGCATCAAGCCATCAATATATTATTTTGTATATCACAAGTGTGCAAAAAAAATTAAAATTATAAATTTTCCAAAAAAAGGGAAAATATTTTTGTATCCTTATTGTTAATCGATTTTCTTCTTTCATATATAATATATATAAACAGAGCACATTATATAATGTATATACAGCTGGATGGCTGGTTAGATGACTGGTTGGCTGACTGGTTGGCTGGCTGACTGGCTGCTCTGATATTATAGTCTCTGACTTTGTATATATATAAATAATAGTATATACCATGTGATATATACTTAGTCATATAAACAACTCTGAATTTATATAAAATATATAGAGTACGTGCTACCCTTAAGGTTAGACTATATAATATTTTATGATATAATAATAAATTTAAGAGAAATATCAATATAATAAAATATATATAAAGGCGCCGTTCAAAATTATTGAAAATATAATATATATGAAGAAAATAATCAAGATAAGATTTTTCCATTTTTCTATTTTGATAGATAAAATTTATTATGTATGAAAGGAAAGAAAATATTTTACTAACTCGCAGCTCAGTTCCCTTAACGAGAATGGAAAATGTTCTTCTTAGATGTTATATAATATATATAATAAATAGCAAATGCTTTTAAAAGAAAAACAGCGCGGTAAAGGTGGTTTTTCACATTTTCCTATACATTGTCGTTGTGGTTTTTTCTCGCAATATTCATAAATATTTTTGGGGTGGCGGTGTTACTATACAATATTGAATATACGCATATATACTATATAGTTATATACAATTTGGAAGAAGTGTTCGGGTGAATCAAAAATTTTCTTATTTATAAACCATATTTTTAAAACCTCTTCACATTCTCGCCGGCATCAACATTTTATTATAATATTTAAATACTTTAGCAGTGCGATGACTTATTATAAATGTTGCTGCGGTGCGAATAAAATATGCAAATATACTGAAGAATTTGTGAGTTTATTTGTAATTTTTGGAGCTTAAATTTTTTTTGAATAATAAAATACAAAAGTCATATAATGACAATTTTGATTTCAATAAAGATTTTTTTCCTATAAGCATGTAATTGATACAATAAATTAAATACATTCAGAAATAAGGTTATACAAAATTCTATATAAATTTGGTCTTTGAGATGATATGAAGTTTAAGTACAGAAACTAACAAATTCATATATAACTAAATGATTCCCTGTATGAAAAAATTTAACAATGACATTAAAATATATAATAGCAGCGTGTCTATATAAATATATATACTATACAATATATAAATTTAATTTTTAGGAACACAGCTATTGGTCAACAAAAAGTGAATATTTTTGCAATATTATATAGCTGCAGCTATATTCGTCAAAGCCTTTTAAAAAGTGCCTTTACTCACATACCGACATAAGCTGCACTATTTCTAGGCTAATTTTTCATCAGTGGAGATAAATAACACTCTCCAGATAGTGCCGAATTGGCATTCATACAAAAGAAGTGAATCCCTGAGATGTATGTAGCTGCAGCAAATTGTAACAAGAAAACATATTACAAATTTAAAAATTTAATAACATTCACGGTCCAAAAAAAGTAAATTATATTATTTAAATTTAATTTTTATACAAAACGATAAGTAATATTAAACGAAATAAGTAAATGTTTGAAAACAAGCTAATCGGTCTAATATAAAGCAAACTTATTCTGTAATAAATTATTCAATATTTTATAACTAACAATATGCTGCATTATATTTTTGCATTTTTACCGATTTACAAACATACAAATCACTTGTCTGCGATGTTTCAGAGAAAACTTCATCTATCTTGACATTGTATGCATCAGTACAACATGTTGCCGACAATTATTTTCTTATTAAATATAATATAATTCAATTTTTTTTAATCTGCATGGAGCAGTGGTTAGTGTTACGACTCTATGTTCAAGAGGTTGTAATTTTAATTTCGAGAATCGGTCTGACCGAAAAATTTTCACAACTGGGATTTCATTCACAGATGTTTTTTTTAAGCGATTTCAGTGATTCGGAAGTCACTTAAAGCTGTTGGTCCGCCTAAATGATACCAAACAACTCTTATAAAGTGTAAAACCCACTAACTGATTTTACTAAAAAAACGATATGTTGGCAACATTAAAAATTGGTTTGTCATGAAAAACCCTATATTTAATCAGAATAAACCAATAACAATGATAATAGTTTAGCCCAAGACCCTTTTCGTGTTGTAGTAGAAATTTATAATTATTAAAATAAAATTCAAATTTCAAATCGATTATTATATCTATATATACTAAATATTACACTGTATTTAGTACATTTTAATCTTCTGAAATACAAAAATATTTATACAACAATTAAATTCGAAAAATTTGAATAATTTATCTGTGAATCTTTTTAGATTATAGAATAATACATCTAGCACTGCTATAGATAGACACACTTCACTTAAATCAAAATGATATTATAATATGCAAATGTTATTTTATATTTTATATAAAACACCAGGGTTATGCTAAAACAATAGAATTACAATAACTCAACAACCCTTTTTTACACTCAACAGTGTTTTATATAATATTATTGTTCTTGTTCGCTATATAAAATATTCTTAGTATATATAACATTCTTTACTTTTTATATACATTTTGTTGATGGGTAAACTTTAAAAATTTTCCATTTATTATGTATAAGCAAACATTTCCTTTCTCTTCCCATATACGAGATTCAGATTCAGAAATTTAGAATATATTTTTGAGAAAAGTTAATAAAATAATAAAACAATATATTTATATTTCATGGCAAAATTAAGTGAACATTTTATTGTTGTGAATTCGCTTTTGTGTGAGGTGTGAAGAAAAGCTATAAAAAGTATTAATATTTATTGTTAAATTTTAGCTGGTTTTATATGTTAATTTATAACATTTTCTATTATTCAAATACGTACAGTTAAATATTATCATAATAGTATCTTATATAAGCAATGCAAAACTTTGGATATATAAAAATTTAATCCTTTTAATATATTATATAGTACAAAACATTTGATAAAATTATTTAATTGGGCTAATATTCAGAATTAGTGCAAATTAATTGTATATAGATTCAAAGAATATTATATATTTTTATTATTAAAAGACCAATAGGAGAAAAATTCGATAGATCCAAAAAAGCATTGATGAAAAAAATTTAATTCTCAACAAATTAAATTAAATTTAAATATCAATATTATATAGAAATTGTATAAATGCCGAATCTTAATTCTTAAAGAGACTAAATAAAAGGCATAAATCAAATCAGTCAAATTCGACTACATTATCTAGCATCCAGATATGATTTTTTCTTCTAAGAATAATTGTATATTGGAAATATAATGTAAAATTTACCAAGCTAAACTTCTAAAGAGCAAACTTCGCGCGTGTTACAATATACAAACCTATAATAATATATCAAAAATAAAGGACTTTACTGAGCAAAAAATAAACACAATATAGGAGAAAAATATAATAAAAATATTGTCTTTGCCAGTAAGTTTTCTCATATACGCAAATAATATAAAACAATAATTCATCTTGAAATATAAAATATATTATATTATTATTATTCTTATTATTTATTTATTATCACAGATGGATGTCCTGTGCACTTGCACAGATTGTTTATCTATCAATAAATAAAATTGAGTTCTGACCAAGTGGTTCAAAATTTAGGACAATATTAAACATATTTAAATGTCTATAAATTACAGTGACGAATACTTATGCTCAGCACATCTATAGATTAAATTCCAGAAAGAAAATTGTCTAAAATAAAATCAATTCTTAGAACTAGACATATAGCCCTGTTGAAACTTTCCGAAGAGATTCATTTTGGTAAGATTTTGAAAAAAAACGATGATGTATAAACTGATAAACTGATTTCTATAGCAATCGCAGTCTTTCTACATCCTCTAACAAATTCCGGGGATTCTAAAATAGTCAGAAAACAGAAAAAAAAGTGTGGGCTATACATGGGGATTTTTTTCAAAATTTAAAATCATCAGATTTTGATGGAAAAAATGAACGAATTAAACTGATTTCTATAGCAATC
>JANSTW010051246.1:0-12571 GCA_027564275.1 Diadocidia ferruginosa
CCTGAACCAGATTTTAATGAATTAAGAAAATCTTCATTTTTTTTAAAATATTTTTTTGGTCGATTATTTTTTGCTAATTCTAAAATAATTTTATCAGGACTAGTTGCTTTGTGATTACTATTTTTCTTATGTATTTCAGATATGAGATTAGTGCTTTCTAACAGATCAATTTTTTCTTTATAATTTTTAGTATTTCCACCATTAAAAATTTTAAACGACATTTATTAGACACAAATTTTATTATTTAATTATTTGTAACTCTATCATTTAACGATATTGAAGATGTATAATAATCTGATTTTTTGTCCTCAATCCCCATCATTTTTGATCGATTATGGGTATAAATAGTTACTTCGTCATTAGCCTCTACGAATTCCACAATAGGAATGGGCTCAAATTTTTTTTAATTTTTTGTTTTAAATTTTGATAATGAAAATGATGGAGATAATACATAATACAAAGATCTAATTATAAACAAATAGAACATTGTTACTCCGATTGTTACATAAATTCTCCAAAATTTAATATAGTATGATTCAAACATACTATCAATTTCATTGATTATTTCATGTGGTATCATTGAATTTTGTTCATTTTCTTTTAGTTCTATTCCAACATCAGATTTTCGTCTCACTTCATTCAATAACTCTTTTTCAACATGAGTTTTCATATCATTTAGAACATGCTCTTTAAAAATTATTTTATCATTCAGAAATTGAAGGTTATATTTTTGAGATATTAAATTCACTTTGTTTGGGAACAAGTCATTTTTATAAACATCAATGTCATTTGAAATTACATTATCTTTGATATACCATATTTTATCATTATACTTTTTAATTTTGATTGGGATAACTCCATTAGATAAGGCCAGACCTAATTTATATCCCTTAAAATCAGATAACTCTACAAATTCAATCAAATTATGATCGAATTTCACCTGAATGAGTTCATTTTTGATTAAGTTTACATCAATTGCGGAGTAATTTAATGCATTTTGAATGAATTTCTTAGGATTTTCTTTCAACAAAATTTCCAAAATATCGTTATGATCATTGTACATTTTGCAAAATTTTTCCATAAAATGCTTCGTCTGATCTTCAAAATTATCCTCTAAATATTGAAATTCCCCAGCTTCTTGAAAAAAGGATACATAAGACTGTCTCTTTCGTCTAGTAATAGCAAATTTTTTATCTCCGACTTCACTTAAGGTGTATCCTTCAGACGGCAATTGTAAATGATTTCCACAATCATTTAAATATTTATTTCTTAAATTTAGGGCAATTTGATTTTCATTATTTATCCAGAAATTCTCATTGAGATAACCACTAAATTTTCCTATGGAAATAAATTTGCAATTTTGATCTTTATTTACATTCCAGACAATTATTTCGTTTGGTTTTATTTGACATTTTCTTTTAGATAATTACATTTATTCATATCAACTAGCACATTAGTCAAATATTTTTGGTCATAATGAGCAAAAAGCTTTATCTCAATTAAGAGTTTTCTTTCAAATAATGTTTAGGTTTAACTAAACTAATGAATCTATTTGGGTATTCAACAGTTGCTTTGTTATTTGTATGGTAAGAATGATCTTCTTTCTTCAATGTACCGAATTCACAATATTCATTTATATTAATTTCTTTATTATTTATCTCCTTTTCAACTAGATGTTAATATCCTGATAGATAAATATACATTGATACTTCTGACACCACTTTCTTACATAGATATACATTTGAAATAAATTCTATGGTATTAGGCTTAAAGACTTTATATTTCTTAATTTGAGTAATATTCTTGTAATTATAGTTGCATCTTGTTAATTTAGGAAATTTGAAATATTGTGTTGGAGAATTATTAGTGCATATTAGGGTTCAGAAGTAATAGTTCCAAAGAAATTACTAAAATAAACAATTGATAAAAAAATATGTATACTATTTATTTTAGCAAAATATCAAATTAGCATTATTATTGTAAAATATACTGCTAATCATTATCGTAGACTAAAAGTTTTTTTTTTGTTTTTTTAGTTTGTGGAGTTTTTTGAAGTCAATAAAGTTACTTTACATGCAAGTATTATATAGCATTTTGTAGTTTTTGGAAATATTTCATATCTATGTACTAGTTACAAATTTATTGATTATTTTTTTTATTTTAGTAAAATTTGAAAAATTTTGGAATTTAAGTACTTTTACGTCACTATTAGAAGCAAAAGTTCAAAGCTATTTTCCAAAATATTTTTCTTGCCGCTTTAATAGCTTTAGACTCTTGTTTCCAGTAGTGACGTAAAAGCACTCAAATTTCAAAATTTTTTAATTTTTCTAAATTAAATAAATCAAAAAAACTCATTTAAATAATATGTAATATACGATATGAAAGAGAGTGAACAGAGCTACAAAAACATATATGACAAATTTATTAGTTTGAAAAATTAATTTGAAAATTTCATTAAGTAAACCGAAAAAACTTATGAACCACCCTAATATAATAAATAAAAATATAATTAAACAAAAGCTAAATTGTTTTAGTTAAATTATAATTGGTTTTATTAAAGACTATTATTATTTTCGACAATAATTGTATTCACGTTTGGAATTAAGATATCGCAAACAATCTAAAAATGTATAATCTTTTATTTGTAAATTAACTCAATTAGCTTTGAAATCATTCTTTCCCTTTTTTGTATTAGGAATTTAATGTTTTCAAAATTTACTTAGCATACATTTATAGCGTAATGTTTCTATAATGCCACTAATTTAAAATTACAGCAAAGTTCGAAAAATTTTGTTTTGTTTTAAATCTTTAGTAATATTTAACAAAAAATAAGACTTAATTACTTTAAATACGCAACAAATAAAATACAAGTTTCAAATAACATATAACTATAAAAAATTTACCAGAATAAGTTTGCGGCAGAACTTGTGGAAGATTATTATTTTCTGTGTCAAATGTAAAATTAAAAGTGTTAGTTGTCTGAAATCTTTAAAAATGTGTTACTTTTTGCTCTAAATTTTTGATTATTTTTCATATCTTCTATAATAAAACTTGATTCCATTCAGAAAAACTATATTTTTAAAATGCTTACAACATATTTTCCAGTCTTCCTATCTTGTACAGAAGTATCTACAGCAACTTGCGCAAAGCGACCGTCAGTGTAACATATCTAAAAGTTTTTTCTTACATCTTATTTATTTCTTACGATTATGCGTATTTTATTTCAAAAAACCGTTTTGAACTTACCTGACTATTATGACACAAAACTGAATTTACTGCTATAGCTTTTGGAAAAAGGACATTTGTTATGCCTACACATCTTGGTTTCCTTTTTCTAAAACATTTTAATGAATAAATAACTAATTTTCCCTAAAATAATTTGTAATGGTAATTATTCTTTATATTTATATTTTTCTCATTTTTTTGAAGTTCCAGTCTATATGATTAAAAGTAATAATGAAGTTTTTTTTTAACACTGATTAGTTTCCTTCAAGTTCGATTTCCATTGCAGATTAAGGTAAGGAATAAGTACATTTGTAACATTTAGTTTAAATTGTGTTTCAAAAATTAGTAAAAATTGATCTTTTTGTAAGAATTTAAGGTTTTATAAAGTTTTACGTTTTCGATAAATTAATTATAAAAACATTTTTTTCTTGGCTTTTTTATTGTTTATATTCCTTGTAAAAAATTACATACGCCAATTGTGCTGCATTAATCCAAGCAATATCATAGGCTTCACTAACAGAATATCCACCAAATACATATCCGTGCAAATTAGTCTGAATAGGATAACACATTGCTTCTGTCTTTGAAGTCGTATCACTCATCCAAATAAACCCTTCTGGAGCTTGGGCGTTTCTATCGCTCAATGTACTAAAAACAAAGCAAACAAAATTAAAAAAAATTTGGTATAAGGTTAACTGCATTATAAAATTTACAGGGGATCTAATGTTTTTTTGGCTAATTCCTGCAAAAGTTTGTATTCCTCTTCTGTAGGCCCCATAGCAGCTATAGAAATCTTGTCACGTTTTGCTCTAGCGTCTTTAGCCTCTGCAATTTAGTTTAAATTAAAAAATGGTTTTATTATGAAACTATGAAAAGTTTTAGCCGTTTTTTATAGGACATTTTCTTATTTATATTAGAAAGAATGCGTTTAAAATACATTCATAATCAAATTGAAATTTAAAACAAATTAAACATTTCCTTACCCTCGCCTTCTTTAAACATTTTTTTTTCTTCATTGGTACATAATTTTAATGGAACATTTGGAGCACTTTTGAATTCGGGTGTTATACTTACCATTACAAATTTGGAAATAAGCAAGTCACGAAAACTATTGCATCCATCCTTTTGCCTTGCCGTAATTGTAACCTAGAATTTTATCAAAAAATTTGTTTATTTTAATTTTTCATATCTACAATAAAGCAATCTGCCTTTGCCTTAAAATATACTTTTATGATTTGGTTATATTATTTTTTATTCATGAACATTATTATATTAATAAAAATAAAAAGAATTAGCGAGGTAATTCTGTAAAGTTTTTTATAATCTACTTCATAAAAAAATTTTTTTTACAAAATAACAAACTTCCATGGAAGATTTACCCAACCAGGAAACAAATCCAGTAAGCAAAATATCTCGATCTTCATGAAATTCAGCATCTGTAGCAAAGTCTAAAATTATCTTTTTACTAGTACCCTTTTTTAATTCAGTTACAATATTACTCTTGTTAACATACCTATTCTATCAATGCGTGCCGTAACTATTCCAATTGCATGATGTGCTGGTGTCCCAATCGGCACACTTGGATTTTGATTGTGTTTGTAACCAATATACGCTAAAAAAAATTTTTAACTCTTGCTAAATTAATAAAAGTTAAAGTATGAAAATCAAAATTACTTATTAAAAAAATACTTGCAAGTATATCAGCTTCTTCAAAAATTACTCCCAATACAAATGCTTTTTTATTTTCAGAACAAGTGCGTAAAAAAAGCTCAGAACGAGATGAAAGAGGGATAATAGCGTGTTGCGTACCAATAGATTGGTCATGCTCCCACGTTGGATTAAATTCTTGTCTAAATCAAAAAATATTTATGTTTACAAAATGCTTTACTTTTTAAAAATTAAAATTACAAACCGTTTTTTTACAAAAAAAAATTGAAGACTTGTTTATAATTACAAGTTTTGTACTCTAAATTTAATAATTACGGGGTAAATGTCCGATTTTGCAAGATATTTGGAACAAATCATTTTTTAGATTAGAACTAAACTCTCCTTTAATAATTTGTATTTTATAAGTTTTAATACAAACTGTTCATTAATCAAATTTTACTCATTAATGTGGAAAAAATTATATTTATATCATAATACTTAATTGATCTAATTGTTCCATCTTTCGGAATAATTTTTTTTGTCCAGATTAAATATCTTAATATTTTTGTACACAGACTAAACATAATAATAAAGGTGCTAAAAAAACCCTGCTCCACTATATACTTTGGCCGCATGTATACGAATAATATCACTTAATTCCAATATTTTTGGAACTGCGTTTGTCGAAGTTGGCTTAAGTAAAGGATTCTGGATTTTAATTAATGAGTCAGAAGTATTAACTGCAGCATTTGCACTATATATCCTAGCACTAAATGACGAAAATCGAATTAATTTTTTGATGACTCTATTTATTCTAATGGTTGTGTCAACATGCTTAAACATTTTCTAAATTAACATTTATAAACAATAAAATGAAAGCACTGTGTTTCTACTCCACAAAAAATTTCAAATATCTATGAGCAATAAAATGAAACAAAAAATAAACTATATTTTCCAAAGATGACATAAAAATTGTCACAACTGTTCCAAATGGTTAAATTATGCCCTTAAAAGATTTCTCTTTAAATTACACTTAATTTAATTAGGACCTTCGTTTCATTAATGCGAAAAATAAAACACGCAAACAAACAACCAGAAAATTTGTTTTAACCACCCTTAATCCAATTGACTTCATCAGTTCATTAAATCATTTCATTTCTTTAAAAATTAAATGCATACTTTAAAGAACAAACAATTTGAAAGAAAAAAAAACATCGCACTGATAGAAACTAATTATAATGTAAAAATCACTCTAAATTATCATAACTTTTTTGTAAGTAAATCAAGATTATATAGTTAGCAAAAAGTTTTATGCGTGATAACGAAAAATGGTAAACAATAATTCTACAAAAAACTCGTAAGCATAAAATTAACGGCGACTTGGTACTAACGGATTTGTTGCCGTGCGTGCTTCAGGGAAGAGATCATGATAGCTGTTAACAGGAACATAATTGGCTGTAATAATTTTACCTGAAATAGAATATGTATGTACAATTTAAAAAAAAATCAAAGTTTAAAAAAACCTGCAAACCATCTGCCATGTAATGCTACGACGGAACGATGTGCAATAGCAATCGACGGACATTTTACATAAACATTCCCTTGAGGTGAAGCCTTGTCTACATATATATGAATAACACCTGAAATAAACAAATTTTATAAACTCACACACTTCAAATAATATTATTACGTTATAAATTATTAAGTATCATCCAATAAAAAACCTACCATAACCCTTTATTATATCAATTTAACATAGATTTAAATTTATTATTTTTGTATTTCCAATTTTTATAAAAAAAATTGTACATAAATGTATAAAATTACTCATCAACTTCAAAGTTGATGAGTAATACACATTTATGTTATATTCATTTTTGTAAAACTATACAAACCTCCGTTAGTATTACACTCTTCAATAACATCATCTTGAACATCCATTTCCCAGCCATCTTCAATTTCGGCAGACGGATCAAACATATTGGTAAGCATAAAGCACTGGGTAGCAATTGCAGGAATCCCATCATTTTGTTGCTGAGCTAGTACATCTTTAGCACTTTGTGGAATTTGCATACCACTTCCTAAAATAATTAAATATATTAGAAATTAGTAAGAATACGTTATATATCGTTGACCTTATTTGCATATTACAATGTTTCCCATAGAGCCACATTTATTTTATGTCTCTTATGACGTAACAAACATAAAATTTAAAAGATAACCTTTAGCCAATTTTGCCATTAACTGAAGGCGACCATGTGCACCTAAATCCATTCGATCTTCTGACTCTAAACTTTGAATTGCTTGTTCAGGTATAAATTCTGTATGATTTTGATGATACTTTGCAGTACCAGCATCATCGTCATCATCGACAGTGGTCAAACGAATATTTTTACCAGCCAACTCAAATCCATTTAAATGTTCCAATGCTTTTTTACCTTCATCAGCATGCCGAAACTAAAAATAATAGGTGTAAATTATAAAATTATATTAAAAACACACATGAACAAAACCGTGACCCTTTGAAACACCGGATTGATCTCTAATTATTGTACATCGATCAACCTTACCAAACGGATGAAATATAGCGCTAAGCATTTCGTCATTAATATGAGGATGAAGATTGCTAACGCAAATCCTTAATAAACCGGCAGTATCAGAAATACCAAAACCAATGGCACCACCCATAGTTGCATTGGCCGCTCGATTACGTTCAGCACATGTCATTTGAATTACCAACGGAGCATTCAATAATTTTTGGCCATTCAAACCCATTGCCTAAAATTTAAAAAAAAGATCATTACAGATTTAAAACATATTTCACCAAAAAAAAATAATCGTCGTCCGGTACTAAGTACTAACACCAATATCTTTTAACAAGACGATAAATGCGCAACGCCAAGGTGAATCTAGACTGATCTCATGAATTATATTTATATACATGGAGAAATAGGAAGATTCACCATGGAACAACGCCAAATGACAATAGAATAGACGATCATGTCACAAAATATTAAACTACAAAACAAACCAAAGGTACAGCGTCTTTCTCCCAAAACTCAACATAAGCAATCCCCTTTGAGCGCCTCGTCTTAGAATCTGTAATAATACGGACATCACGAACATGACCAACACTAGAAAAAAATTCTTCGAGATCCCTTGGTCGAGTATTTCGAGACAACTAAATTTCAAAATGAAATTAAGCTATAAATTGGTAAACTTACTTGTAAAATAAAGACAGTACGTTCATCGCGTTCTTCAGCAGTCATATCCACTTTCGCATTTTTTGGTGGAGAACGTCTCGCAGTAAAAGGCATACTTAAAGAATCAAGGCTAAATTAGAACCAGTAAGCGATTGACCACTTTTAGTACATATTGCATTTCCGAAAATGTAGGTCGACAGTGGAACATTTGTGTCAACCCTCCTAATTTTTGAAAAAAACCCCAAGCAAAAAAACTAACGAAAAAGCATTTTTAAAAATAAGAAAATGCTTTTAAATAAACCCTACAATTTCATTAAAATTCACATACACATCTCTACGCTCAGGCCCTGGCAAACGTGAACGAGGAGGTGAACGTCTCCATGGCGGTGAGCCACGGTGATCAAGGACACGAGGTCGCCAAGGCGAGCGAGATTTACGAGTACTTCGAGATGAGCGGTCGCGATCTGGAGAGCGCCTTCGCCGACTGTGTTTGTCATAAGATTTAGATCTAGAGCGAGATCTCCGTTTACGTTCCCGAGACCTAGAATTTCAAGATTAAAAACGTCCTTAAAAATATTTTTAAAGCAGTTATCAATTATTTTAAATGCTGTAAATAAAAAAATTATTCACCTATCATGATTCAAATAACCAAAGCATTCATTCTTTAATCAACTTGTGAATACCTATAACATCACTTCTTTACGATACATTAAAATCAGCATAAAAATTAATGCAAGAGAATACAATTGGTTAAGACTCAAAGAAGATTTCTTCATTTATATTTTATTGCATAAAAATGATTGTTTACAAGCTGAGAAAGAAAAAGACAACAATATGAATAAAACCTCAGAGAAAATTTACATAAACATAGTAAAACCCAAAAGCAACGATGTAATGTGTAACAGCATTTCAGTCATTGGGTTAAAGTTTTACACAGGAAGAAAGCCTGCAATACAAAAGCTAATTTCTTTAGAGTTGAGAATCAGAAAAGTGGATCTCAATTTTTTACTTTCACATGAATTAAAATAGCGACCCTACACAACGTACCATACTATGCATTCCTAATAGCAATACTAAGAATTATAAATAAAATCAATGGTGCGTGATAGTTGAGAATTGAGCAATGTACATGACGATACCGGTCAGAATAATCCAATCACTTGTGTTTGTAGACAAAAACGTCCTTTATCTGGAGTTTTTTCCAATATATAGCAAGATTTTTTACATTTAAATTACAAAATTAAAGTATAAAAATTTTTTTACCGTGAACGCTTTTTTGAGCGGCTTCCACTGTTTGAACGTGAACGGCGCTTACGGTCTTCCCTAAAAATATATTAGTTTTTGCACAATATATGAAAATTATGTCCGACTATAGATAATAAAGATATTAACGGTAGTATGCTAACCATAAAGAGAGTAATATATCCACTTTTTATAAATTACGTTTTAAATTGTTTGTTTCTTAAAGGCAAAATTCCAATATTTATTGAAAACAAACTTTTTTTTTCTATCGCGTTCTCGGCTACGTTTCTTGCTTCGGTAGCGATCGCCCTCCTCCTCATCTTCACTAGAAGAGTCATTCTTTCGCCTTTTACTTTCATCAGATCTAAAATTTAATTGCAACAAATCAATTACTATACGAGAGATAAAGGTTACGACATACTTATTACGATCCGAAATACCAGCTTTTCTTGCTTCTTCCATAATCAAGTCATCCATTGGTTTTTTCGACTTATTCGGTACAATGTTTCGGTCTACCTAAAATATAATTTTTAAATTAAGTCTCTTCAAAAAATAATATACCTCCTCAACTTTTTGAAATGCTTGCTCAAGGAGATCGTCTACGTCGTATTCCCCCATGTCACAATTAACGGTAAAGAAAAAATTAATCAAACGTAAAATCCGCACAGAAAGAAAAAACGGAAAATGAAAGCCGAAGGACGTTTCAGTTTTCCATTCATACAACGGCTACTGTAACTGCCATTCTTAGCACTTCTTGTTAAGATTCCATCAATTTTAAAATTTTGTTAAAACATTTTTTTGTGGCAATTTTTTAGTAGTGTTGTGTTATTGCTTTTCTCGTTAAATTGGTCTGAAGTCTAAAGATCGACTTGAAGTAAATATTTTTCTTATCTGTCTTTTGTAAATTTGTTGCAGTTAGAATTGATTACAAAACTATCAGTTAAATTTGTTTAGGTTATTGAAAGATGTCTTGTTCTGCTATATTTATACTTGATTTGAAAGGGAATGTAAGTAATTTTGGTTATTTTGTAATAAAACATAAGTATACAACAATTATTTTTATGTTTCAACTAAAATTTTTTAATTAGGAAATGATATCTTTGGTTTTTAGGTTATTATGTCTAGAAATTATCGTGGAGATGTGGAAATGTCATCAATTGAAAAATTTATGCCTTTATTAATGGAACAAGAGGACGAAGGTCGTTTTTCACCGATATTGCAGAAAGACGAGCTAAGCTATATTTTTGTCAAGCATATGAATATTTTTAGTAAATTTTTAACAATTACGTGATTTGATTTTTTTAGTCTTAATTTTTTATAAAATACTTTTTTTCAGTAGTTTCATTGTCGAAGAAAAATGCGAATGCTGCCTTAATTCTTTCATTTTTGTATAAATGTGTTGAAGTTTTTTCGTGCTACTTTAAAGACTTAGAAGAAGAATCAGTTCGTGATAACTTTGTTGTAATTTACGAGCTTCTTGATGAAATGATTGATTTTGGTTATCCACAAACTACGGAACCTAAAATTCTTCAAGAATATATTACACAAGAAACACATCAATTAGAAATTGCTCCACGTCCTCCTATGGCGGTCACTAATGCTGTATCATGGCGTTCTGAAGGCATTCGATATCGAAAAAATGAAGTATTTTTGGATGTTATTGAGTCTGTGAATTTATTGGTAAATTTTATGTTTATTTTTACTTGTTTTGATAATAAGGAGCTTTTATATGCTTTTTATTTAAAGGGTGTAAAAATATATATTTAACACTTATATGGTTTAAAAAAAAGTATTTATGAAAATTTACTTGTTTATATAAAAAATGGTTTTTGTTGCCTTTTCTAAAAATCTATTATTCTTTAAATAGAATTATTTGCAAATTAGATTAATTACATGCAATATTTTTTTTGAATTTATAACTAATGTACGCTTTTTTAATTTAGGCAAATGCGTCGGGCACAGTTTTACGAAGCGAAATTGTTGGATCAATTCGCATGCGCGTTGTTCTTTCTGGGATGCCAGAATTGAGATTAGGCTTAAATGACAAAGTTTTATTTCAATCTGTTGGAAGTTTGTTTATTCATTGTTAAAAATCGAAGTATTATAATTAATATAAATTTGTTGTAGGAAGTCGGGGCAAGGCAGTGGAACTTGAAGATGTTAAATTTCATCAATGTGTTCGGCTTTCACGTTTTGAAAGTGAGCGCACGATTAGTTTTATTCCGCCCGACGGTGAATTTGAATTAATGAGTTATCGACTTTCTGCGACTATCAAACCATTGATTTGGATAGAGGTCTCCATGGAAAAACACGCGCATTCTAGAGTTGAATACGTAGTAAAAGTATTTATTTTTAAATTATTCTTTGTTAGGTTTTTTAAGCCTTCTTAAATTTTTAATTTTTTTTTAAAATAAGAAGGCTTTTTGGTTGATTAATATTGCGTGTCCTGATTCTTTAGGCAAAATCACAATTTAAACGCCAATCAATTGCAAATCATGTCGAGGTTATGATTCCAGTTCCCAGCGACGCCGATTCACCAAAATTCAAAAGTCCAATCGGCTCGGCTCGTTATACTCCAGAAAATAGCGCCTTTGTTTGGACGATACGCAGTTTTCCAGGTATTTTTACACGGATATTATAATGCTAAGCCTAAAAAATATATTATTAAGGTGGTCGAGAATATTTGATGAGAGCACACTTTAGTTTACCTTCAATTATCAATGAAGAGCTAGAAGGCAAGATTCCTGTAAGTGTAAAGTTCGAAATTCCATACTTCACAACATCGGGACTTCAAGTATTTATTTTTGAATGGTTAACAATAGTAATAAAAATAATAATACATTTTTAGGTGCGTTATTTAAAAATTATTGAAAAGTCAGGATATCAAGCACTTCCATGGGTTCGCTATGTTACACAAAATGGTGATTATCAAATTCGAATGTAATTGAAGGTGAAATATGATAATTACAAAAATTGATAACTTTTTAAATGTTATTCTATATTAAATTATGTTTGTCATTTGTTTAATGAGTTGTGATATATTTTTGAGATAATATTTTTAACTTTGCAAATTTCATGGCAATGATAACAAGTTATTCAACTTGAATGTGCTTATAGTTGTTTGTTCTTTGTTTTCAAGCTTATTATATTTATATTATAAGTTATAAATGCCTTAAGAGCTTATATGAAGTTTTGAAATATTGTTCTTAACCATGAATTTTTTGATAATTGTTTAAATTATTACTGTTATTGTT
>JANSTW010051257.1:1169-12570 GCA_027564275.1 Diadocidia ferruginosa
AGACAAAATTTACGTTTTTCTTACTTACAATACTATTATTTCAATTTTATTTTTTATAAAACTGAAGCAGACTTAGTATGCTTTGTTTAGATGCATTTACGGAAAAAAAAAATAAATTTAATGTATAAAAAACAATTTTTCAATGACAAAAAAACATAAAATAAAAGTTTGCCATTTAAAAACTTTATTTTAAAGCTATAAAAATATTGTGTTTGCTTAATTCAAAGCATTGTTTTAATTTAAATTACCAGTAAACAATTTTTTAATATGAATTAAAAACAAAAGTTACTGTAGTACTTTATCAGTTCAAATAACTAGTTCTAGTAGCTCCTATACACATATCTCAATTAACCAAAATTAAATCTCAATACAATATAATCCATTATATTTTTTATAGCGCGCCCTCTCATTTCTTCCTTTTTTTTCTTCAAGGGAAGTGTGTACTATAAAAGTGTATAATTTCACTCTCTCAATGAAGTCTCTATTATTTAAAGATAGATAGTAAATAGTCCGAAATACGTCAAATTTTTTGATAATATAAAATCACTTTTGTTTTCAGTGTATTTTTTATTTTATTATATTTTCATATCATAAAGACTTAATAGTTAGTTAAACTCAGAGCTAACAAAAATAGTAATTCATTGCTGTTATATTAAGATTAGAACATACCTTTTTTATTTTAATTATTATGTAATTCTATTTAAACAGTAAGTTTTTAATTTCCAAATAACAACTGTTTTCTACACAATAAATAAGATTCAAAAAAATCGGAAGTGTTTTCCTTCAGTGAGCCTATAATCATAATTCTTTCCAACTTATTCAATATACCATATTTATTTTAAATTAAATCACATTTTTACAATTTCCTACTGCCAAATTTAAGTAAAAATATTAAAAAGCTGTATTTTTGCTTTTTAAATGTTAAGAATAATTTGCTGACTAAAATAAAAATCTAATATCAAAAAAGTTTAACATTTTTCTATAAAAATGGAAGAATAGTTTTTGTTAAATGTTAAAAAAAATTGTTAAAGGATTGGGCGGCTCGGCAGTATATGGTAAATAAAAAGCTTGGCGGACCACTATAATTAAGAGGTAAAGGAAATTGAACTCGTGTGTTCTGAGGCTCAAACAGACCCTTCACCAACTGCGCTACGCCGCCGAGTGAGAAGGGAAGCATTTTTTTATGTTCTCTTGTTTATATGTGCGTCTTTTCTGTGTGCCCGCTTCTCTTTTGAAAAAATGTTCAAGGTAGGCAATTATACACACAAATGCCCATCGATAAATGATGTAAATGAGTTTTTGATATGTGGGACATTGTCTGTCCCAACTTTTTTGGGCTAAAGAAGCCTCTATATTTGACTATTTTGGAAAGGAAAAGTGTTGAAAAATGAGAATGGGGAAAATGGGCTGTTTTAGAAATAGTATATATATATACTATTAAGACGATATAAATATTGATTTTTTCAACGTAATACTTTGTAAGATATAATATATCAATAGATGTTAATATTAAAAAGAAAATAATTTAAGATAATTTTTTCACTATTTTACTTAATCACTTTACTTTTGTACTTTAAAACAAAAATTGAATAAGAAGAAAAGAATTATGATTAAAAACAATTGACTGAAGAATTAGTACTTTATATTTACTTGGAAGAGAATTTAGTTCTTATGTGAGCGCCGCTCACTACTACGCCCATTTGTTTGTTTTCCATGTTTTCCATGCTCTTCTTTTGTCGATTTTCGACGTGGAGGTGTAACGGCTTCGTCAGGTACTATAATGCTCACAATTAAACTATTTTAATTTTAAGACAAATTATTGGTTTTAAGCAAGTATAAAAAAAAATGTAGGAATAAAAGTTAAATTAAGGAATATTAATTTATTGCAACATTTCATTTTTGATAATCTGCTTACATATATAAACTAAATCTTATTCTGATAATCAAAAATAAAATGTCATTTAAAACATTTTTTAAATTTTTAAGTTGTCCTTTACAAACAAAGATATAAAGCACAAATTTTAAAGTGGTTAAATTAAAAAAAAAGTAAAAAATTTTCAATAGTGACCTGAAGCGCTAATATTTGTTACAGATAAGTTCGCGCCGTTACGTGAATTTCGTTTTTGTTCCTTAGGTAAATTTTGTTTTGGCATTGAAACATCGATACTTTTATTTGAAGCAGACACACTATTATTTTCTGGAGAAACAATCGTCGTAGTAATTTTTTTCCTTTTTAGGGCATTTTCATCTTCTATATTACTACTTTTGATGCTATTTCTTTTTAAGGGATTTGAAAGCAGATTTTCTGCCGTTGCTTTTTGATTCACTTTTTCGTTAACAAATCCTTCGTTAGAATTTTTTTTTGCTTTTTTTTCTAGCATTATACGCTTAGATTTTTCTTCTAATTTTCTCTGTTGTTCTTCAAACGCTGATTTTCTCGCCTTTTCCTCTGCCGTCAATCTCTCTTTATCGTCAACTGACAATTTTTTTATTTTTTCTTCTGGAGCCGATAATTTTATTCGGTCTTCTGAAATTATTTTTTTTGGTTTCTCATCGACTATAGTTTTCCGAGCCCTTTCATCTACAGCAGCTTTTCTTGCCTTTTCTTCTAAAGCAGCTCGTCTTGCTTTCTCTTCCGTAATTGATGCTTTTTCATCTAATCTTGGAGACCTTTCTTCCACTGGTGCTTTTTCTTCAATTTCACTTTTTACATCTTTTCTTAGTCTTTCTTCAAGAACTGTTTTCTTCGCTTTCTCTTCTGCCACTTCAGCTTTCTTTGCTTTATCCTCATCTGCTTTTCGACGCATTTCCTGCATTGCTTCTTGTTCCTGTTTAAATTTAAGGGCTTGTTCTTCTGCTAAACGTATCTGTTCAGAAGCTTTTTCGGCTTCTATTTGTTCTATTGTTTTTCTAATTCGCTCTGCTTTTTCTGCCAATTCCTAAAGTTTAATAAAACTTAACGCAAAAATTAAACATATAAATACCAATTACTGCTAACTAATAAAGGAAAACTTACTGGAATGCTGACTGCGGTTAAGTGTATTGCTTGTTCCAAAAATTTTGAATTCGGTTTGTATGGAATTTTTAAATCAATATTTGCGCAATTCTAAATACACTTTATACATATATATGCTTCTAAATGATGTTATTCAAAATTTCATAAATATTTACTTATAAATGCATACTTACCATATATTGATCACTATTGTATAAAAGAAACCGATTTGCCATCCATTGATAATTTTCATTATTTACAGACTTATAATTTTCTTCTACTTGCTGTTCTGGATCCAGCTCATCCAAGCCATCATCAATAAATTGTTTTAATTTTGGAACACAATTCCTAAATTAACTTGTTTTAAAGAAAAAAAAATCAAACTTTGAAAACTCAATGAATACCTTACCTTTTTGGATCAGTACAGGCGGCAACATTATTAGGATTGATATTCCACAATCTAGTTAATTCTCTATTACTCAAATCAATCACATTTAAATTATAATAGTCAATTGGACGCCTAAAATAATAAATTATTTAATTAAGTAGTCATATAATAAGTTTTAAACTTTTTAAAGAGGCGGCATTGTCTTGCAAGAAGAGGCTCTACAAGATCTAAGCAATTTGTACTCTTCCAATTAGCCCAATATTTTTCACGACTTAAAATCCTCTAAAAATGAGGAACTTTTAAAAACAATTTGTAAATTTAATTAAATTGTAAAACGGTATTAAAATTTAAGAAAATATAAACATTAAAAAGTACCCTTATTGATTCAGCAAAATGAGCTCCATGTGGATATGTTTCTTTCAACAAACAGTGGCATTTGTCAGTTACTTCTTTTAGAAATGACTCTTGTACAGTTAAAAATGTCGTCAAAGAGTTACTTAAAATTTAAAAAAAATAAAATTCAATCAATTACATTAAATTTATTATTACTAAAAAATTTACTCTCTATATTTTAATTTTGTGTTAAGGAAATTCATGAGAATGAGACACTGCACAAGAAAGTAACGACGAAATTGTGAATCGGCCAATTGCAAATTGAATAACTATAATATAAAAAAACAATAAATTAAAAATTTAATTTACAAATTAGTTAAAAACCTTTTGACTAGTTAAATATTTCGTAAAAAAATTGTCATCAACAGCAAAATTTTGTAGAAAAGATTCTTCGTCATCCTTTACATCTTGCGTTACTAATAAAGATGACGAAGCTGAAATAAACGTATCTTCCAAAACGCCATTTAATCGGCTAGGAACAGGCTAAAAATGTTTAAATAATTTAAAACCGTTATAATTATAACCTGTATAAAAAAAAATCACATTAAAAAAACTGGAAAGACAAAATAATTTGAAAATAAAGTTAATAATAAAAGAAATTTTTTTAATTCAAGCTAAAATTTCTTATTTAAATTTATCGTTTATTGTGCCAAACTATATACGCTACAACATAATTTTGTGCAGCGTAATTCGCAAAAATAAGATAATACAAAACAAACTGTTAGCGAAATGCCTCTTTCATCAACTTGATTTTTTGACGTTGGACGTTCCAATTTATAAGTCGAAAAAACAGATAAAACATCCCATAAATTCTAAAAAATATTAATTAAAAAAAATAATAATTTTTAAATAAAATATTTACGCTTTCAAATTTATTAAAAGCTTTCACGTCATTCAACAAGTTCGGATTAGCAAAAAAGATTTGAATTTCCCAAAACTTTACGTACAAGGCATAATTTACAATAATATTTCGCTCCCTAAAATTAAGAATACGTATAAACACAGCAAGTACTTTTTCTTAAAAAGCTAACTTAGCTTCACAAAGTTCGCCTTCATCCCGATCATCATCTTCTTCTTCCGGTTGTTTTTCTCCAATTTTATCCTATAAAAATTTTTTCTAGCAATTGTTAATTCTATTAAAACAATTTTTAAGCACCAATCAAATTTTTAATTTGCTTCAAAAATTTTATTTATTAAACATTACATAACAAGTACTTTTCATAACGACATTATCACATAATTTAATAAAACCTCATCCTGCTCGTAAAGAGTAACGTTGTCTGTGTTAAAATGTCCAGGTAAATTAAGGCCAGATCTTTCATTAAGCGGTAATGACTTCGCCAATAATACAATAATCCTACCACAAAATGCAGTATTAACGGTTCGAGAAAGTCGTTTAAGAAGATCATTGCACATTCGCAAAATTAAATTTTTGCAAGATATAAAAAAAAAATCCTGAAAAATAAATTAAAAAAAAAATAAACAATAAAGCTTAAAAAAATTTTATTTATTCTAAACCAATTGTTTTTATTATTTTTACTAAAGTTCTGCCTTTAGTCGTTAGCCCATAATATAAATTCACTAAATATTTCAAAATTTTTTTAATAAATTTAAAAAAAAAATTACAGTCTTAAATACAGCAATGTTTTTCTCAACGATAGTAAAAAGTTTTTCACAACGTTTAATAACACTAATGTCAAACATATCCTGCAAAATCTGTATTGGCGACGAATTAACGCACATTCCTAAAAAATTAAACCTAATTTTAATAAAAAAAGAACACATTTAATCCAAAATAAAAGACTATTACAAATATTATTATTTCTCTCATACGTTAAAAATTTATTTTTAATAGTTTTTAAATTTTAGAAAAAATTTCTCAAAAAGTTAAGTTATAAACATACCTAGATAATCATTAATAAAATAGACTCTAAAAAAATTATAACGACAAGAAAAAGCAAACCTTCTTGAGCCAAAAAAATAACAAATTGTAAAAATTTTGAGACTTCATCTATTGGATAAGATGCGCCAATCAAAAGAGCTCTTTTCGATAGACCACGCTCCAAAAAAGCTCGAATTTGATCCTTTTCCTCTCTAAAGTACTTGAAATATAATATTAAAATAAATACTATTTAACAAAAAGTTTACCCCTCTGCTGCAAGTTTAACAGAAAGTTCTTTAACTTTATCAACACTTCCTATTTCAATACATTTATCCATTCCTTTAGAAATTCGATTAAAACTTTAAAATAGGTAAAAAGATTAATATACAAAATCTTTTATTAAATTAAAATTTTCTCTTTCTTTTTGCAGCAGAAATTACTTAATTTTCATTCCAACATTTATCAACTCCAGAAAATAATTGTATTAAAAATGCAATTTTCTTTTTTGTTAAGTATTATTGATCATTAAAGTATTATTCAACAATTAAATGATATACTATTAATATTAATTTGAACAAAAAAACATCCTTAGAAATTAAAAGCAAATTAATTATATTGATTTGAAAAATTGCTAAAGAAGATCTCTTTCCAATATTACTGCAATAATGGAGAAATATTTTAAAACAATTAAAATTGAAAATAGCGCCTTTTTTTTGGCTAAACATCAATTTTTTATTTTTTTTTAAATTTTACAAAAATTTTTTTATATGGTTTCCGTATTTCAATGACTAACAAATAAGGAATTATGGATGCTCAGATCTTCCAGCAAATATGCGACGCACTAAAGGTATATTTATTTAGCAAAGTAACCATTATAATATGGTAGATATTATAATCTTTTGTAGTATTTTATTATTTTACTAATCTGCTTAAATGATTAAAAAATAGCAATGGTCAATTTTGCGACCTATTGAGCGCTTATTTAATTAAAATAGACAAGTATTTGGTTGTTTTTTAAATATTGAATTATTAAGAATAATTTGGTAAAAATTAAAATGAAATGTTTGTTAAATTTTATGTTATTTTTGCTTGTTTGTAGTTAAACCAAAAAAAATCTGTTCAAATAAAATGTATAATAATGATTTTTTGTCTTTAAAAAATTGAGATTTAAAACTTATATATTTTATCAAAATTATTGTTAGAACGTATAACTTAAAGAAAATGTTTACTTTTTTATGCCCATTATTTTTTGCAATGAGTATAAAAGTATAAAAATTATTTTAAACTATAATTTCGGAACTTATAATTACAAAGCTGTTAGAAATTAAGAAATTTTATGTTCTTATAAACTCAGTTTTTAAGTATTTCTAAATAAAATTTAAAAAAAAGTTATGGTTATACAATTTTATTTTAGACTAAAGATTGTCGCATAAAAATACCTATAAAAAATACTTGTCCAGTTAGTAAGGTAACGTGGTCGTCATTTGATTTTATGTCTGGTCCATTGTTGAGATTTGTTTGGGAAACAGATATTTTAGGTTCAAATGATCGAGAATGCAATAATAGCGTTGATGAAACTATTGATGGAAATGCCAGTATTAATTCTTCTATTTCGAAGGTTTTTATAAAAAAATTTTTAAAATTAAATACTTTAAATGAAATTGGTATAGAACACGCATGGAAGTTGTAGTACAATGGCAAAAGATCAGTACGAAGACATTGATGAAATTTTTAAGGTTTTTTATATTACGTTATATATATATATATGAATATTATTTTGCTAGTGAGAGTATGACATTATAGAAATTGCTATTTAAGAAAAGTGTTTATTGTGATAAAGTTTTATTTAAATTGTCTAAGCTTTTTTATATAAATTTTTATTTGTTTTTAAGGGTTTTTTACTACTTTATCTGTAATAAATAAATTTATTAATTTTAGGGAGAATTAATATCAACTGTAAACAATGAAAACAATCTTTTTTCTGAACTGGGATATTTCAACAATAATTATAACGTTAGTTTTTTTTATGAAATTATTTAAAAGTTTACAATTATTCTTATACTTTTAAAATTCCTAATAAGCCTTTTTTTAGCTTTCATCAAACATTAATAAAATAGCGTCTGCAGTTTCTGATGAGTCTGTTCTTGATACGAACTCTACTTCAACATTTTGTGAAACATTGAAAGATCAGAATGATATGGTAATTTTACTTTAAACTAAATTTATTTATAGAATAATAGTTGCTTACAATATTTTGTTTTTATACAGCTTATAATTTATATTTCTGTTATTTGGTTTTTTGATAGTAAAAGAGTTTAATTTTATATATTGTTTTAATAAAATACAAATTTAGAAAAGATCATCAAGGACTACAGTATCTACTTATGCTAATTCATCTTTTACTATGCCGGAAAAATCTTATAGTCAAAACAAGCTTAGTGACGACAATTCTCAAAAATCTACAATTTTTAAAGATTCAGCTACTGATTTGAATGCATGCAATACATATGCAGAAGATAGCGTAAATGCTAACGAGAAGACTGATAACTTTCAAGACATTAGTGTATATACGATTATGTCTGACTCTTGTGTAGATTCAGGAATTGCTCCTACAACTTTTATGGATAGTGATTTAAGCTTACATGGTTGGCCATATTCTCAACTAGATCATTATAACCAACCTTCTACATCAGTTGGTATTGATAGATCAGATAGCGGAAAAATTCGATATTGTGTTGGTTCAGAAGACTTTAATATTAGTCTTGATGCCGTTTTACACAAAGCTAAAGTAAAGCCGAAATATACTGCTCAAGATATTGGGTATTGTGAAGAAGCAATGGAAGAAGATCAAGAAGAGATTCAAAGAATTAGGGAGACATTTAGTCGAATGACTCATTCTCAAGCTTCTAATAATTCAGTAGTCACATCTGCATTTTATAATGAAGTAGATGACTTAAATTGTAAAATCAAAAATTCTTCGACAAACTTTGAACTTTATCGGGAAGCAGATATGTTCACAGAACTTAATTCTGCAGGCGGAAGTGATTGTGGCGTAGGCCTTCTTACAGATGAAGAATTTATTACAAAATTTATACTTGCTGAGCAAATTTGCAGGTAATTTTTAAATGTATATGTACTTTTTATTAAGTGAAAAATTAATTTATAATATAAATATATTAAAAAGTATTCACCTTTCTTTATTTCAAATATTGTTTTATATATTTATTACAAAAAAATTCTAGTCCTCCTCTTTTAACAAGTCCTATAGTACACAAAATTATGACAGTGCCTTCAAGAAGGGTAGCTATTGGCTCTTATATATTTTCAATTAAGCGTTTCCATGAAAAGAATTCAATATCAACGTCTGCTATTTCAGTTATTATACCACTGGAAAGGTATATTTAAGTTATAATTTTTGTATAAGTCAAGTAAAAGACATTTAAATTTAATTAAGGTTATCGTGGTATATGGAAAGACAAAAAGTTTTTGAAGAGTTTTTTGTTGACATGATTTCTTCTTTCAAAGCATCTTATTTGGTTGAAAATATGGAAGATGTTATCTGTCGTATGACACGAGATTTGACTAGTTTATTTGAGTTATTTTCAGCTCTTGAACAATGGCCGCTTCTTAATTCAAAATTTAATCTTATAAAGGTTATTTTAAGTTCTTATTAAATTGTAATTTAATTTTTTTTTAGTGAATTAACATTTAACTTTTATAAGTTTTATTCTGTTTAAAAAAGAAACTATTTAGATTCAATCAACTTATTTATGGGAAACAAAGGATTTAGCCATAAAATTTTTGGCTAAAACTATTACTGCTTGTCTTATAACGAAAGGTCTATGTACTATTATTGGTACTGATCCAGCACAAGTTCTTAAAGTTTTTTTTTTACAATTATATGTACTAATATATTTAAGTTTTTATTATTAAATTAATCAAGATGCGTTTTAGATAATGCTTACTTTATCCTTATTTGTGGATGAGGCGGATAAACTATTTTGTTTAAAGCCCTTTTCTTTACCATTTAGCCCATATTTAAGACTTCAAGCAGTTAAACGGGTTAGGTTTATACTTGTAATATGTCCGGTTTTTTTAAATAAAATATTGGCATATATTTTTCCAAATATGTTGTTTTTAAAATTAGATTTTGTTAATAGTATAATTTTAGTTAACAAAAAGTTGTAAACTATTTGTATTTTCTACTAAATGAAATAAGTTTAGTCTGAACTGGAAGATGTTTATTTAGCGGCTATTCAATGTCATTGGCCAATGGCAATTATTGATCTAGACAGACAGTCGGTTACATATTCTGGTGCTTATGCAAGGCATAGAACTCTTAAGAAGAGAGCTCAATTTTTTCAAGTTTTAATTTATTTTATTTTTTAAAGTTAACTTAGGTTAATTAACTTTAGGTTGGTCAAATAATTAAAGAATCAGGAATGCAATTAGATCCAAAGAATGAATGTCGGTGTTCAAAAGAAATACAAGTGTTAGTTTTAATATTTCTAAGGTAAAACTTAATATGTTTTTTTAATTTTAGTGAACTACAAGTGATTAAAGCGGATGCTACAATTTCCGAATTTTTGCAAAATTTACTTTTACTTCCGTTGGATCGCATTGCAAGGTACGCTTACATTGATCATTTTCACTTAAGATTAGATAATCGCGCAAAAGCTTTTTTACAATATGTTGAAGATGTTAGTTTGCCTTCACCTGATGATAAACGAAGTGCTTTATCAGCTCCATGGAGTATTTCTGCAGCAAAATGTACTTTAAATATTCAACCTGAATCAACTTTTGCGATTTTGCTTGCGAGAGCAGACAATATAAAACGATCTTTTGCTGAATTTGTGTATCAAACGACTTATCGTACTAGCAAAATCCATTGAAAGGAGGACTTGAAGGGATTTTTACATAGTTTTACACTTGAAAATATTTTTATGTACAAAAAATGATACTTTTTAGAATTATTTGTTTTATAATAGATTTTTCAGTAAAGTATAGCAAAATTTTTTGGAAGTGTTAGATTATCTTTGGCTACAATTTTTAAATGAAAATTTTTTGAAAAAAAGTAATTAAATCTCATCAATCATTGCTTTTACCGCAACTTTCTTCTAATTATGAGATTTTTATTTTGCACTTAAGCGTAAGAACTTCTTGACAATGCAACTAGTCATATTTTTTTATGTACTTGAACTTCATTATGCAAATTAAAATAGTCGTTTGCTTTTTGAGGAAATGCTTTTTCATCATGTTTCGACTCAATCAGGTATCCATAAAAAACATCATGTACTATAAATCTTACCTAGCCCTCTTAACCTTCTAAATTGTCAAATGTTTAATACCTTTTAAACCATTGTACCAAAAATAATTGTTTATTATTTACCTTAAGACTTCTTATTTTGTTTTTATTTAAAAATAATTAAAGTAATGCTTCTAACTATAGCTTTAGTATAATGGAAATATCTTTTTGTTATTTTTAAGAATTTTAGATGTATATTTTTAAAATTAAATTACAGCATTGTTTTTAACCTTTCTGGCCTTAATTTAACATTCATTTATTCTATTACATTATAATTGTTTATTTTAATATACATATAAAAGTAAGACATTTAAAAAAAATTTCTGAGGTAAGTTTGTTTTATTAATTATGACAATAAGTGTTTTTATTGTGGAACATATACTTTATTTATTAAATGTTCATTATTTAGATAATAAATTAAAAAATTATTGCATACAA